>MCJB01052508.1:83982-114244 GCA_002018475.1 Nicotiana obtusifolia | reverse complement strand
TGGAACCTTGTTGAACATCTCCTCTAGTTTTTAGAAAAATTTTATCATGCGACTTTAGAATTTTCTGGACAGTATTATCCAACTACTCCTACTATGTTATACTATATAGCCGGCATATCCGAATTATTAAAATTATATAGACAATACGCTTCATATAAAATGGCTGTAGATGCCATGATTGAAAAGTTTAAAAAATATTTTTTCCCAATTCCTCAACTTTTTTACATTGCTTCTGTGTTGCATCCTGCATTTAAATTAAAGTTAACTGAACGACTTGTTCAGGAAATATACACAAATTTAGATATAACACCTGTTGAAATTGCAACTAACAAGTACCCGAGTGTAGATGTTGCTCGAGGTAAAGTTTCTACTGATTTTCAGGCTATTTTCGCAAAGTACAGAGCTTGGGCAGAGAGTGCTACACCAACTGTACCGATACTTTCAACCGGTGAAAATACTTCTCAAGTAAACAAACGACATGCTGGGATGAGCAGCTTCGGAGGACTTGATCAGAGGCTGCTTTCAGAACAAGATGACTACGGGGAGGAATACAGCAAGTTCCAAGTCTACTTGATCCAGTATCCGAAGAAACTGACAAGTTTTGGAACTCACGATCTATTGGATTACTGGAAGAGTCAAGAAGCACAATTTCCAATACTCTCAAAAATGGCTCGTGATATCTTGACAATTCAAGCGTCATCTGTTGCATCGGAGAGCGCTTTTAACCAGGGAAGATTTCAGATTAGAAATCATCGACATTCACTGAGAGAAGAAGCAATGGAGACAGGAGTCCTATTCAGAGATTGGATCAGAGCAGAGCGAAGAAACTTTGGAGTACCGGAGCTTTCACAGAAAAAGGATAGAGCATACATGGATCAAATATTGAGCGACAGAACAAGCGAAGAAGGGAATCAAACCAACGAGACGGAAGATGATGAAGATCAAAAAGAAGACGACGACGAACCGGAACAACAACAACCTGTTCCAAAGGAAAAGCCTACAGCTATATTAAAAAAACTAGCGAGCATGTTTAAAAGAATGTAATTTTATACATCAAATTACATATTAATAAAATTGCTCCAAGTTCACATCACAACTCTTGTGTTCTTATAAAATAAGAATATTAGTGTAACTTCTTTAATTCTAAGTTTTAACTTTGAAACATATTTTTCATTTCAAATATATATTCAAAGTTAGTAATATTTAGTTGTTATATTTTCAAAAACTTATAATTTCCTTCTATAAACTACTACAAATTTATAATTTTACTAACTTTGAATATATTTCAAGGTTTGAAATTTGAATCTAATTATAAATTTTGAAACTAATTCAAACTTTGTAAGAATATTAGTGTAACTTCTTTAATTCTAAGTTTTAACTTTGAAACATATGTTTCAATTATTTATAAAGTTAAATAAATGAGGCAAATGGCAATTATTAAAAAATAAAAAAAAAGAATATAACCGGGTGACCGGCCGGACCGGACCGGATAAAACCGGTAGACTGGCCACCGGTATCGGTCACGAGCCGGTCGGAAACATTTTAGCCGGAAGGGCCGGACCGGAAACGACCGGTTAGGTCCGGTTTTGGCCCAGTAAATGTACCGGACCGGACCGGACCGTTTGCCACCCCTAGCTACGATATGTGTGTTTCTTTCACGCCCACCACCAATATGTGTGTCTCTGACTAGCTTCTTTTTGTTTGTATGCGTCTGAGCTCGTAAGGGAGAGTAAATCGAGTCTCACGCCATCACTCTGTCATCGTCATATTTGTCCTGCCGAACCTGAGTTCTAGTACTGTTTGATGGGCTAAACCAATCAGCGTTGGGCTAAACCAACTCAAATATACTCTTCGTTTGGTGTGATTGTCCGCTTTAGATCAAGCCCGCATAAGTTTTCCCAAAAGGTCTCAGACTGTTAAGAGATTCCTACTTTTTATATCTAAACTCCCAATCTTTTGAGCTACCAATGTGAGAATTTATTCACGTACCAACACACCTTAAGGTGCTTACTTAGTTGAAATAAAAAAAATACAAATCTTAATGGACTAGTAAGCCAAATCCCTACGCGTTCAATGAGAACTTCTAATTACATCCGAAAGAAAAGAGACAAATCTCTATTCTCTTTATACTGCGTTCCTAGATCCAACTTAATTACAATTGAGACACGAGAATTAGTAAAGATTGTTTCATATTTATTTATTTTTCACGAAAATTATGGTATACTTTTTCTTGCTAGCTCACAAGTTCAAACCTTAGAATCTTTGTTTTCACTTCTAACTTCTTTAATTTGTCCTCATTTATAATTACGAAGAGGGTCACTAGCTTTGTAATCTCACTACCTAATTACCGCGGTGAGGCTTGCTATAAATTTAAATATCAACTACTGGATGCAGCATGGGATGGTTGATTTAATTCGTGGGTATCTTTGAAGGTCGAGGTATGGTTCAGAAAGCAGACCAGATGGGACAGGCGAGATTTGTTTAATTAGTTTAATCGATTCTGGATTTTGTAGAATATTTTTCTCTGCAAATTTTGACCGAATATGGCCGTAAAATATTGACGTTGGAGCTTAGGTTAGCCATCATGAGTAGTTAAATGGTTATTCTAAACGAGTTCCGTGCATATTTACTCAAGTCAAATCATACTAGTATTATTTTATGCTCCTATATGTATAGCTTTAGGTTTCAGAGATGAATCTAAAATGTCTTAGTCCAGACTTAGAGATATCTTTTAGTTCGCTGCAGATACAGAGGAGTTGTACGCCCATATCTTAGCTAGAGAAACACGAAACCCAACTATACTTTTACTACAAGATTAATTCGACAACTACTAAGTTCTTTTTATTTATATTTCAGTTTCAATTGCAAATATCTCCGTTCTTGAGCTTGGTGAACTAAGACAAGTTGGTGTTTGTTCAGTATGTTCGTGTCATATAGTGCGAGGAGAAGGCTGAAAATCAGGATTCAGGAGGATGATTTTTGGGTACTGAAGAAACTGTAGCTGGGGAAGCTAGAAAACGGTGGTGTAGAAACTCCAATAGCCTGTTTGGCCAGATTTTTTTTGGGGCAAAAGTATTATTTTATAAAAATTGTTGTCCTTGGCCAAGCTTTTGAGGAGTAATTTTTGAGAAGCAGAGAAAATTAGCTTCTATCTAAAAGTACTTTTTTGAGAAGTACTTTTGAGAAAAATACACTTAGAAGCAGTTTTTAAAAGCTTAGCCAAACACTAATTACTGCTCAAAAGTGTTTTTAAATTAATTTGTCAAACACAAATTGTTTCTCACCAAAAGCATTTTACGAAAAGTACTTTCGAGAAAAGCACTTTTCAAAATAAGCTGATTTTAGAAGGTTGGCCAAACAAGCTATAAAACTGATCATTCAATCAATCAACAATCCCTAGATCATATTAATATTTGAATCTACTAATACTCCTTTTTTATTTGAATTTTATGTAAGCATATTTAATCAAACACAAAAATTAAAAAAGAAAAAGAATTGACGTATTTATGGTCTAAAATATGTAATAATTAAGTAATTAAGGATAAAATAAAAAATATATTTTAAATTATTTACAAATTTAAAAAGTTATCATCTTTGTAAACGGATTAAAAAATAAATAGCATCATACAAAAATGGAGGGAGGGAATTTGTGTTTCCACTTCGCGCTATTTAGGTCCATTTAAAATAATGATCATTAATTGACATGACATATAGCTGCAACCTTGAACTTGATGGAGGATCTAATTGAATCACACTAAATACTAGGAGAAAAATCTGGTGTGGTGCTAAAGGATGTATGGCCATAGGTGTTAAACAGGCTAAGGTGAGTTGAATTTGGACATGTTAAAATGAAATTAGTTAATGAATAAGCATATCAATAATTCACCCAAAGATTACTTAGGAGCTGTGTCAAGATAGATAAAAAAAATTGGTCTTACTAAATTTTATTTTGTTTGTTTTATTATAATTTGTTGAATTAAAAATAAAACTAATATATCTCTTTTTATTATAGCTAAGTGCAACATATCAAACAGAAAAAAATATTGATAAAGTTTCATGGGTCAATTTTGTGTCACATTTTTAGCCCTAACTAACTAATACTTAGATAGATAAAAGTTGGCGAGTGAAAATGAGCGGAATTGATAAATAGCGAATTATACTTTTATGAGCTAATTTTATCACCCCTAAAATTCATATTCAATTGCAAGATCCAAATTAGTGCGTTCATCAAGTATGCTTCTATTAGGGGTGTCAAACGGAATGGACAGGTGGAAAACATGTAATGTCAAAATGGATAAATCACTCGACCCGACTCATATTTAATACGATTAAAAAACGGGTTAAGCGGTGAATAATATAGATATCCATATTATCCATGACTTCTTGAATATGATCATTTTTGAGAGAATTCATAATTTCCCAAACTTGAAGAACCCCCAATTTGAGGCTTTATAAATGTAAAAGTTAAATTTATTAGTTATCCATTGGTTATCCAGACAATATGGTTTTTTATCCATATTTGACCCGTTTCAAAAAAATTCATTATCCAAAAAAATTATATTTTCGATAAGGGCAGCAACATCTACGAACATATTTCAAACTCTAATTAATACCTTTACTTGGACCTTTATATGGAGATTTTAAATGACAACTGGATAATATGTTATAAATAATATAGGTACATTATATGAGTCTAAATTTTATTAATATGTTATCATCCACATTTACTGCTAACTGTCACCACGTGCCACTTCTATTAACTACCACCACCTATCTATCACCACCACCATAATTAACCACAACCACTACCATCATACTCAACCATAACTGCTACTGTTCGTTATTATCAACTATCACCATCCACCATCTACCATCCTCAATTGTAGAATTTTGTTTGAATTTTATATTTATTATTTTTTAGATAAAGATAAATTTTTTACATTCATATGTTGATAAAACAAACATTCTTAGTTACTCATTATTCATATCTTGGTACAAATATTAAATTCATATGTGTATTCGTATCTTGATACAAATCTTAAATTTATATGTGTATTCATATCCAAACGTCTTAATCTGAATATATATATATATATATATATATATTCAGGTTCAAACGTCTTAATATTAATAAAAACAAATGAGGTGTCTTTACCTAAGACCAACAATACCTAGAAAAAATGATAAATTTCTACCTCCTCAAAGATACAAGTATAAAGAAAGCCATGGGATTAACCAGAAAACAACGGGGTCTTACCGTCTAGCCGTTGGTACTCCGCATCTTCACGGAGAATTTAATTTCACCGGGTCCATGTCGTCTTTCTGGTACAGAAGTTCTTATAAAAATGATAAATACCGTACCTTTGAGTGCGGTTTGAATTATTGATTTACGTAATTGGAAATAATAGAGTAAGTAGAAAGTGCTTGATTTACTTCCAAATTTTTACTTTTACAAACTAGCAAACATCAAAATCTCAAAACACCATTTTCATTTCCTTATTCCCAATCATGTAATTTGAACAACGAGGAGGGAGAAGGGTTCTCTTGACTAGCAAAATAAAAACCATCCTCTTTGATTAACCAGTAGCATTGTTTAGTATCTAATCCCCCATATACTGAACAAGCACCATCTACTCTAAACACATCAAACATTGCTTGTTTTGTACCCCACCAAAAGTGACAATAAAATAGAGTAACAGCAAAAACACGAAGCTTGAAATCGAACTGAAACTCTTGGTTTAGAGTAGGGTAATGGTATCCAAGATCATCATCGTCAGATTGGCAATGAAAGCTTAACTGAGGAGACGTTTCTTGAATCCCATCAACAATATGGACATGAATTCGATGTCTATAAAAAATTGGAATAATAATTTTGGCATTCGTTTCTTGTGCAGAATAAAGTGATAACAGAAGCAATATTACAAAGGTCTCTCTCAAAGAGTAATTCATGTCTAAGAATTTTTTGGAACTTATTTCTCTTAATTTCTCTTACAATAGAAATGAGGTCTGTCCCTACCTTTTATATATGAGGAATCAAGTAGCAATATTTGCATGAGTTTATGAAATGATATTTTTTTCTAATTCTGGTTCTTCGCCTTTTATTTTTTTTTCTTTTTTCTTCTTTGGTGGTAGTAAGGAAAATACATAAATTTGTTGTTGTAACACATAACTTTTTATTATTTTAAATATTATACAGTCAATCCTCTTTGTAGCAATACTGTTATAGAGAGATCTGAATGTACATACTCTTTTTATATATTAGGTAACAAAATTATACTGTAATCTGGTACACTTAATAAGTTTGTCACTTTGTGTTAATTTTTTTACTTTTTATGCAATTTTTTCAAACATTGTCTGAATAAACTTAATTCTTTCACGTCAACTTTCCTCAAATTATTTTTAATATTATAAAAAATGAAGCACGTATAAGAAAATGCAACATGACTAAGCAGAATTATGTCTAGATGTACTGTTTTTAAGCTTGTCTCTCATGTTTTATTTGCAGTTATGTTCAATTTTATTTGTAAGTAGATGTTGAAGGGAAGATGATGAGAATAGGATTATCATTAAACTACTATGGTATATGGAATATAATTTTGCTTGGGAAAGAAATATAATCAAATCACATTGCAATTTCTAATTCTCCGCCTAAACTTTTAATATAAGTTACAAACATAGTCTTTTGATAAGCAACTTTGTTGACATTAATTGATATGCTATAGTTGTATAGTATTTATTTCTTTGACACTGATATAAATTTTCCTTTTTAGACCACTTTGACCATCAGTTTTAGATGAGAATAGATAACTCTGATCTGGTAAAAAAACGATTACCTTAACCTACTTGTAATTAATTCTTTCAAAAATAAATTATTTACTTAACTAAATTGAAAATGCAATTATTCTTGTGATATGATCATCAAATCATCAAATATTAAAGAAAACGTTACAAGTTAGTCTTCTAGATCATAAACTTTAGTGAAAGAGACAAAATAATTACTACTTTCTTTCTTATATCATGCATAAATTATGATGTTTACAATTACAAGCATACATCAGCGAACACAAGATAGTGTCTGTCATTGGTGCGACCCAAAATCTACTAGTGGTCGTGATGGCGCCTAACACTATCATCAGGCAAGTCAACAGTGATTAGTCAATTTAATTACTCATTCTATCACCGTAAAATCATAATTTTTATAATGAAATAGCGTGAAATAGAATTTACACGAACTACAATAGTGAATAATATGTAAGAACCCTTAAAATCCGGTGTCACAAGTGCATGAGCATCAACTAAGAAAAATAATAAATTACAACATCTGTCTCGAATACAAGTTAGAAAAAAAAATATAAATAACTTTGATGGAGACTCTGCAGACTGCGGATCAGAGCGTGAAATGCAGCTCACGGTAAAGTCCCCACTATGGCCGCGCCTCTGCGCCCAAAAGACCACTAGACATATAAGTACCTGCACAAAAAGTGCAGCAAGTGTAGTATGAGTACGTAAATCAACGCGTACCTAGTAAGTATCTAGCCTAACCCCAGAGAAGTAGTGATGCGGGTCGACATCAACACTTACAAGTGACCCAATATGATAGATACATTAGAAGTAAATAGAGAGTCAGAGTAGATACACGAAATAACAAAATGTTAATACGTGGTACAGTTCTCCTCTCAGTAATGACTCAAACTCTCAGCTAGTAATTACATCCTCAATCGGACATATATATATATATATATATATACCAGATAGGTCGTCACAGTTCAATCAGGAACAAGCTCACAGATATGCTGGTTTCTTGTCAATTATTACGCACAATTTCATAATAGTATTTTATAGAAATTCTGAGGTGTAATATGTGCACTGCCGAGGGTCGAACAGCACGAACCATAGATACATCTATTATATTGCTGAGGCAAATGGTCCGCTCCCATGAGAGTGTGATACATAATCCTGCCGCGGCGAACGTTCCGATCCCATCATAATGTGCGCACTGCCTAGGGTCGAATGGCACGAACCATAGATGTATCTATTATACAGCCAAGGCGAACGACCCGATCCCATTAGAATAAGAAGCTTTAAGGGGTCCTTGACCCCACTAACGAATAGACGTGTGAGTTATAAATTTTAAGGGTAACCTGTCGATGGAAACGCATAACGCCAGAGAGAAGGGAGTAAAATTATTTTGCGGCTAATCATGAAGCCCGTCGAATCTCTACCATATCGAGTCTATCACTATACCCAAGTCTCGTCTCAAGTCACAACGTAAAATAAAGGAATTAAACAGGCAGGAGACAACTCAAATTGTATAGCTATAGAATGGTGTGAACCTAGTCTACACGGACATAACATGAATCTAGCTACCACAGACTCTCGTCACTTTGTGCGTACATAGCTCCTACAATAAGCAACAAATAACAACTACATCACCTAGTGGTAGTTTCTTCCTCACAGGGTTAGATAGGAGACTTACCTCGCTCCGAAGTTCCATAACCGGCTCCAACGCCACTCTAACACCTCAAGAGGAAGTGGGCAAATTCAATGGCGCAACTCCTTGAAGCAGCCGCTATATCTCCCGCCAGGTCTTCTTCAGCTTCAACTTCAGCTATGGTTGCAAAAAGCACTACGCCTTCAACTTCGACCGTGGCTGCTACAAGCACCACAAGGAAAGAAGTGGTGGTGAAAAACCCCACTAAACGACAAGTTATGGCCAAAAGCCCCACTACACAAAGCACGGTTCCTTCTGCACCTAAACAGGCACTTTTTTCACCCGTGCCTCAGTCAATTTCTCAGCAGGTCCTTATACGGAGGAACCTCAATATGTTAAGAACGAGATAACTTACTCACTTGTCCAAACTGAGCCACATCTTTGGGATTCTAATCCTCTAGTGGTTGCTAAAAAGATTCTCAACCCAACATCCAATTTTCTTTAGAAAATTCCTATCCATAACCAGACGTTTTATGAATTTATCCTTACAGACACTCATTCTTGTCTATTTAAACCTTTTTTGGACAAAACTCAAACCTATATCACCCATACCACAGTATGGATAAATAAAATTATCTCGCCAAAGGAATGGGGTGATCACCTTATGAAAGTCAGAAAACCTTCTCAGCCATTTTCTCCCTAATTTTTCAGTTACTATGATTATAGGGACGTGTGGTTTAATGCGTTGACCTTTCAAAACCATACTAACAAACATTTATATTTCTTCCTTTGGGGCAAACACTTGCCGGTAGATTTTCTCCAATGATTTTTGCACCAATGGTGGCCTATTTACAGTCATTTAGCAGATATATTTCCTCTATCAGTGAAAGAAGGATTTGGGTATTTTTGTTCCAGATTTCACGGAGACCAGCACATTTCCCAGTTGCTTCAACTTTCCCTTAGATTCTACATCCCATGGATATACACCCAGAAGTTTGTTTTCCACAAATAGGAAGGATTCAGAGGTATGCCTTAGTTAGCCCTTCAAAGGCTACTGCAAGTGGTACAAGGCATGCAGGGATGCCACGGAAACCTACTTACCAGCAGTTGGAAAATGCTTTTCCAGCAACCCCAAATTTCTATCACCAACAGATGTAGCAAACACTTCATTTCTGCAGCGAAAAAGGCTAGTTCAAGCCAAATTAGTAGGCTCTACCTGCAAAGAAGACTACATCCAGGAGATGGAATCTTTTACAACAGCTTAAGGGAAAGGTTCCCGATCAACATTCATCCAGTTCGTCTGAAGAACAATCAAAAGAAGAGGATGACCCTGAATAAGTCAAG
Organism: Nicotiana obtusifolia; assembly: GCA_002018475.1. Lineage (NCBI taxonomy): Eukaryota > Viridiplantae > Streptophyta > Magnoliopsida > Solanales > Solanaceae > Nicotiana > Nicotiana obtusifolia. Next base: position 104,469 of record MCJB01052508.1, on the reverse strand, counting down.
ACCAGGACCAATTTGTCGCTGACATCAGCCATGACACCATCAATAAATTTTCTGGAAAGTTACTATAGCAATGTTACTGTAGATTACTGTGCACTTATCACTATATATCACTGTGCACTTTTCACTGTAGCAAAACACTGTACACTTTCACTGTAGCACGGTCTATGATTCTATAAATAGACCCCCTCACTCACTTCAGAAGGCATTCAATCCTTCTCCCAAATTTCAGAATACTCTTTACACATTTCTTCTCTCTAAACCCTCTCAACACTTAAGAGCTCTCTACCCTGTAAGCTTTTAATATTCAATTTTTTAATATCTGTATTTTAATTTTTTTTTAATCAATAATACTTCTGGTCGGCTCTGCATCTTAGAAGAAAGACCAATACCATACAGAATATTTATAATGCTCATAATATATATGAGTGGAATATCGATTGATGTTCCAAATATAATATTCTTGCCAAATTACAGCAGATGACCATGGTGGCCACTGCTTATAAAACCTCCGACAATTGTTCCGACTAGAGTACTACTCATATCTTAGTCGTTGGTTTTACAGGCCAACTTAAGGGGTGGTGGGATACCCATTTAAGCGACGAGGAAAAACAATAAATTTTTCAAGCCGTGAAATTAAATGAATTAGGACAATCAATCCTAAAAGATGGTGAAACAATTCCTGATTCTATCAACATGTTGATTTACATAATCATCAAAACATTTGTAAGATATCTAGGTATTTTTAGAGAAAAATCCTCTAAAATACTCAACAACCTTAAATGCAAAACTCTTTCAGACTTTAGGTAGTATAAGGATTCCTTCCTCACCAGGATCTACGAAAGACCAGATGGGAATCTCCCTTATTGGAAAGAGAAATTCCTAGATGGCTTGCCTAAATCCCTTAGAGATTTAGTTAAGGAAGAATCTCAGAGTCAATATTCTGGTGATATTCTACGATCAGATTACCTATGGCCAGATAGTTAACCAGATTCAACAGGTTGCTCTTAAGATCTGCAGGCAAGATACAGTAGAACCTCGTTAAATTAATACTCGATTATAGAGGTTTGACTGTATTGGACGAATCGGATTTAGAAATATTTTTCCTATGTGGTTTACTACCGTATGAAGGAAGACCAAATTGTTCGCAGAAGCTTCCTAAGTCTCTACGTCTTTGTGCCCTGTCCTTGAAAAGTTGCCTAAGCATTTTACAGTCAAACCTCTATAAATTAATAATGTTAGGACCATGAAATATTATTAATTTAGCGAGGTATTAATTAATTGTGTAAATTAATAATTATTAATTTATAGAGTATGTAGTTTATATATCTACAATGTGAATATGTATGAAATACATGAATTTAATTAATAAGTATTATCATGAATATTAATTAAATTCATGTATTTTCATTGATAAATGTTTAGTATTCCATACATATCTCAAGTTAAATGTATAAATCCACTCAGCTATTAATGTAGTTACATGTACTAACATTAACTAAGTTACTATATAAAGAGAGTTACTACATACAACTCTACAAATCAAAAGAAAAAATGGCTTCTCATCTCAAAGGTATAAAAAAATCAACCATGACAGATGGTATGTGTAGAGAATTATGTGAGTACAAACAACAAAATCCAGCATGCACTCAAAAGCAATTGCAACAGTGGGTGTTAGAGAAGTTTAATTTGTAAGTTAGTCAAGCTACCATATCAAATACAATCAAGAGGTCAGCAGAGTATCTATCAATTTTTGACATTCCGAAAGATGATGCCAAAAGACATAAAGCTGCCAAATTTCCAGAATTAGAGAAGGCTCTGTACGAGTGGTTTGTTCATAACCAAGAGCGCGTTAATATGAGTGGGGAACTAATTGTAACAAAGGGAAAAGAGTTTCTAAAAAAGATGTATCCCATTGATACGCCTGATTTTCATTTTTCTCAAGGTTGGCTAGAGCGCTTCAAATCAAGACTCGGCATCAAGACATATCGTCATTTTGGAGAAAGTGGTTCGGTTAATATGGAGGTGGTGGAGAACAATTTACAATCCATAAGAGAGAAACTTAATCAGTTTGCTATGAAAGATGTTTTCAATATGGATGAAACTGGATTGTTCTACAGGCTACAACCAGATCGTTCTCTTGCAATAAAGCAACTTGAAGGTAAGAAACAAGATAAGGAAAGACTTACAATTGTTAATTGCTGTAATGAGGATGGTTCTGAGAAAATTCCTTTATGGATAATTGGGAAGTACACAAAACCACGTTGTTTCAAGAATGTGAATTTGGGTAGCATGGATTGTGAATTATCGTGCCAACAAAAGAGCATGGATGACTGGGATTTTATTCCAAGAATACGTTCAACAACTTGATGCAAAAATGGATGGTAGAAATTTTTTTTTAATTGTTGATAACTGTCCTGCTCATCCAAAAAATATTGAAGGTTTGAGAAATATTGAATTATTTTTTTTGCCACCTAACACAACATCAAAGATTCAGCCTTGTGATGCAGGGATCATACGAGCTTTTAAGATGCATTATCGGCGACGGTTTTATCGAAATATTTTGGAGGGTTTTGAAATTGGGAACCCAAATCCAGAAAAGATTAATGTTTTAGAAGCAATGAATCTTGCAATCTCGGCATGAAAAATAGATGTCCACTCAAGTACTATTGCAAATTGTTTCAGGCATTGTAAACTCCGATTGCCAGATGGTGAATCCTCGGAAAATCAAGAACAAATGGACAATGACAGCTTACAACAATTGCAGAATCTAATCAATGGATTGAATTATCGTCATGCAATGAATGTTGAAGATGTTTTGAACTATCCGGGAGAAAATGACACAAGTTTGGAGTTGCCTACGGATGAACAAATAATTGAGAGTGCTATGGAAAGCAACAAAGAAGATGAAGTGGAAGACGATAGTGTGGAATTAGAACAAGTTTCGCGCAAAGATGCTTTGAAAGCAGCAATCACCTTACATCACTTTCTTTTACAATATGAGAACTCTACACCAGATTTTCTTAATGCTCTAAGAAAGGTTAGAGATGAGATTCAAGGTGATATTAATTTTAAAAAGAAACAAGTAACATTAGATTCATATTTTCAGAAATCTTCTTAGATTAGTTATGAATTATATGAAATTTTTTTTTACAGATCATGAATTATTAATTTATATGTCAAATGGGACCTATATGAATTTATTTTTTCGTATTATCTTATAAATTTAGCGAATTATTAATTTACCACGTTGGTCCCGATTAGGGACCGAAGAAAATTATTATTTTAGCGAGATTATTAATTTATCAAGTATTAATTTAACAAGATTCTACTGTAGATAACTTCTTCTTTTGTTACCATTTTGCCATCACTAGCTTCTTTGTATGCTTTGCAGTCCAAGAGGAATTAGTCAAGCTTCACCACAGGGCATTTCGCCGACTCCCTTAATTCTTTCCCAATTTCAAATTTCCTAGGAATTCAAGGGTAGAACCTAGCCCTAGATTGGGTCGAGATAAAAATTTGGAATCAAATTTCTTGTAATTTCAAGTTCAGATGTGTATAATAAGGTGATAATCGGGCATTAGTTCTTAAACATGTCATAGAAAGCAGATATGCCTTAAATTGGAATTTTTTTTCAAATCTGACCTTTTTATGTTTATGATAGTCCATATAAGTATTTGTCTAAGAACTTACAGTAAAGATGTAGTAATTAACAAGATTTAATTGGTATGGTTCAATATTGGTTTGAATCAACTAATTGACAAGTATTTTTTTTACGAGTTCGTTCTTTTTCTCCATTTATACCAACTAAAATGAAATTCCTATTATTCTCAACCACATCATTTTCTACGTAAGAGTAACTTGATATCTCTATTCTTGGATTACTATACAGTAACACTTCGAGCTGATCATGTTATTCTTTTTTCCAATTAGCAATAAATTATTTCGTGGTCTAAAAGTTTCAGATCCAGAATCTTACTTTTTAGCAACATAAATATAACAATTAAATGAAAGAAGCAAAAAGATCTAGTTAAAAGTGGAGCAAAATTTAAAATCAGGTGGAAAATTAAAAAAATTTGTTTAATGTGTAGCCTATTTGTCTATACTTCGAGCTATTAGAATTTTTGTCATTCACATGCTCGAACCCGAGAGTTACTTTTACATTTGAAAATTACTATGAAATACGTATCCGGCAGTGATATAATCATACGCTGGTATTTATGTAACATATCGGTACCAGACAATGGCAAGCAAGTTGGTAACATTATTGGCCTTAAAAGGGGAAAAAAATCAGAAATAACCTGATTTACAACTGATATTTGAAAAATAGTCACAGTTTAAAAAATAATTAAAATTTAATCCGATAAAATTTGAACAAAAATACTCTTAAAGATCGAAAAATATACCAGCATAATATGCTGGAGTTCGAATTTTTACGTATGTGAAGTTCCAACATAATATATTGAAAGTTTATACGCATGAGCTCCATAATCCAGTATGTTATGCTGAACTGTTTGTGTTTCAGCTAGGATAACCTTTTTTCTAAATTTTATCTCCACATAAAATAGTGATTATTTTTTATTGACTTTGTAAACACTGTCTATTTTCAGTTACCCATCCAAAAACTGGCTAGCTCATGCTACTTTCGCGCTTAAAAGTCAAAGGATTAACCCAAAAAGCTGCCCACCCAACCATTTAAACTAAAAATAGCCAGTGGAGATATAATATATGCATAATTTATGTCTTATATGTGTATAATTATATATAATTAATTTATAATCTATGTATATGGTTAGAAAAATAAATAATAAATATTGAGGGCTAGTTGTGTAAAAATCCCAGTCTCCAAAATCCAGAGGCCCATTTATGCCATCTTGGAGATCATGTTAGGCCCATCTACACCATAGGTCCATAACAAGAAGAGGCCCAGCTACAAAATTCATAAACCCAGCTCTGCCCCTTCTTTTCTTGTTCAGAAAGATTTGTTCCTCTGAAATAGTTTTACAGAGCCAGAAGAAGAAAAAGAAGAAGAGAGCAATGGAAGCTTCAAAGACAATAGCACACGAAATCGGGGGAGTGAGAAACGATGCGTTTCGATTCGGTCTTCAGGGTGTTAAGAGCGACATTGTCGGATCTCATCCTCTTGAGTCTACTTATCACTCTGTATTATCCCTTCTCCACACTATTCTGTTCTTTTGCCTATTCATATGTTCCTCTTTTTGATAGTCTGATTATTTAATTTCCTTTTTTTGGGAGCAGACGAAGGTTAGGCAGGAGGAGATGAAGAGGAAGGTACTTTCTAACACTTACGGGTCGGCTTTACCTATGAAGTTAGAGCTCGATCGGCAAATTCTTTCCAGGTTGGTGTTTCTTACTTGTTAAATTTTCTTAATGGATTAATAGACTCTAGCTGTATTATTGTTTTGGTGTAAATCCTCTGGTGAATGAAGGGTTTTGAGTTGCAGAAGCACCCCTTTTTTGTGCTCGCTAGGGTTTTATTCTTATTTTCAGTTTTACTATTGTAGAAGTCGAAATGGACTTGAATAGAGGCTAATTTAATGCGGATATAGGTGTAGTTGGTTGATTGATTTTCTAATAAAGTTCTCAACTTATTGTTTAATCAACAACTACTATGCCTCAATCACAACTTTTTTGTTTAGATTGGGTAAATTTGATGGGCTTTTATGCTCGTGGGTCATGGCTCATGACTCATTTTTCCTTTTCTTCTTTGGATTTCAGGGCTTAGTCCAATTAAACTGAAACCCCTTGTTAAGTTGATTTGAGATATACTTAGTTAGGAGCTCTCTCCCTTTGTATAGGTAGGGAAGGCTATCTGAATTAAGTGAGAGCGAGCTGGGTCTGTTCTTACAAGCGTTAATTGTCCATTCCTACTTCTAGCTGATATCGTATTCCTTATGTTTCTGATGCTTATATCAGCTTCAAGCCCTCCCCAAGATGGATATAAAAGGACCTTCTCTAAAAAAAAAAAAAAATGATATAAGAGGCATGCCTTTTTTATTTTCTCCACATTTTGTAGAGGTGTAGTGCATCCATCATCGTGAATATGCACTAAGGTTTTATCACTTTTATGTGGATGGAACTAAAATGTCAAGTATCATACTTGACTGTTATCTTTGATGGTTGTTAAAACGAGAAAAGAAGGTGACTTACTGATACCTCTCCTTCAATACAGCAGAACTAAATGGACTTACTCTGTTCTAGTTTAAGTGATACCAAAGACCACATCTCCGGTCTAATGGTATTTGGGTGTCCCTGTTACTCTATTCTCTCCACTTTGCTCCTCTCGCTTGCAATCCTCTCCTTCACGCAATCATGTCCAGCGTCCTTGTCAATCTTAACACCTTTCACAACTTCCAAAAAGATATAGGATTGATCTTGATTGAGAATTTGGTCAAATTGTATTCAGCATTGACACGGTAAGATAGGGAGGTTCTTATTTTCAAATTAAAGAATATGTTAATTTAGTTGCCAAACTGGAATAGGGTAAGTTGTTCAACCCAAAAAAACCCATTAGTTTTGATAAATGGGAACATTCACAAGAAAGGTGGTAAAATAAGGGCTAAAAGTGGGAACATTAGGCCTAGAATTTACTATTGAAAACTTACATCATTTAGAAACGAAGAAGGCTTTGACAAAGGCCTTCAATTTCATCTTGCAAGCACCAATTCTGAGAATAATATTTCTTTTAGACTAGATAAAGAAAGCTCACCAGCAGGTTTTCTATGTAAATTCCTATATTTTTATGCTAACTGTTCAAACTTTACTGTCTTTCTGGGTTTCAGAACATTATACATATGCAGGGGGGAATCTGTTTGACAGCAGAAGTTTTAGATCTTTCTTTGCTCTGAATCTCTTTTCCTTCTCAAAATTTGCAGATTTCAGAGGCCACCGGGCACAATACCATCTTCAATGGTGGGTTTAGAAGCCCTAACCGGGGGTTTGGAAGACTTTGCTTTTGAGGACTACCTGAATGGTATTAGAATCTAATGCTATACTTTCTGGTTATGGTTTAGCTGCTTTTTATTAAATAAAAAGTAAAATCACTTTATGTTGACTATGCTCTTCATTGGGAGATGCCTTTAGTTGATCTGCCATTCATCTGGTTGCTGTTGACCTATAACACTGGAGTCATTAAAACAAATAAACTCATAAGACACTGGAGCAAAATTGCTTATTGACACAGCTCTAAGGTCTAGTAAAAATGTTTCAGTTTATTTGGGCAAGTTTAAGAAACCGGCATTATATGATGGATATTCTCCCTTTGCTTCATTTTATATGACAGTGTTTGGATATATTTTGAGAAACAGGAGCTTCCACAAAAGTTTTTGTAAGCGCTGTCGTATTTACATAAATAATAATATATAAATAAGTATTATCTCATATTATTTTTCCATAAGTTGAAAGCCTTGCCCCAATGGTTTAATTGAATATTATTGCAAAGGGAAGTGTAAGTTCAATTCTGTTTAGCCTTAAATTTTTAACAAAAATGCTCGCTCAAAGATATTCAAAAAATAGAATGTCTAGGTCCAGCCTTGAACCAACAACCTTTACAAGCCCAAATATGAGCTTGATCGGTGGACCAAGAAGTACTCTTTGCTAGGAATAAGCGGTATCGTTATTATATATTGCTTTATTTTTACAGAATATTAGTATAAACATTTAATATTGTTCCCCGCGAAGTGGTGTCCACCCTTGTACATCCACCCCTGTTGAGAAAGAAAAACCTTTGACACATGAGTAAATACATATAGCATTCTGAAATTACCTTCAAATAATGTGGTCTTTTACATGCACTATCATTTCCATAAGAGTATGTCATTAGGAGCAACATTAGAGTGTTAAGGAGTTAGAAAGTGCCAATCTTTTCAAATCGGACCAAAAAGGAAAGAGAGTCATGTAAAATTGAATAGATGGAGTGGTAATTCTCTTTTGTGATTGTCTTTGGAACATCTGGAGAAATTCGTTTCTCATTATTCTTGGAATTAATCCAAGGTAAGACTTGCTTCTCTGGTGCTTTTCTATCCAAATTTTTGGTAAAGTAGAAACTAGACAATCTGCTCAGCCTGATTAGACCCTGATCTACTGCTTAAGTCGTATTATGTTGCATCAGATTGGATCAAAATTGATTTTATTGTTCATAATGTGTGAACTTGTGTCAAATATTTCATCCCATTTGCTGGATCTTGTTGATGCTAAACGTACAGGAAACATTTCCATTGGTTTAACTAAGTTCGTCAGTGAATAAGAATACCAGTTTCCTCTAGCCATGTAAGGCCTTAGCTTTAGTTTTGGGTTGTTATTCTCCTTATGTTTCTTGTGCTAATTGAGTACTGGTTGTAAGGTTCTGCTCCTGTTCAGCTTTGTGTGGATTCGAGATGTTGGTGAGGGAGGGGTGCTGTTGGATACCATCAGTTGGTCTTGACTTTGAGTGTGTTTTAAAGTAAAAGTCTGTATAAATAGACATACTTGAGATATTAACTTAATACGTGTTTCCTGATGCTTCTTACAGATCCCAAGGATTCTGAAAGTTTTCGTCCAGTTGACACGCATCATGGCATGGAAGTGTGCCTTGGGCTTTCTAGGGGACCTGTGTGTCCCAGCTTCATTTGAATCATTCGCAATTAGTTGAGAATCTGTAACTGATAATGCTGCTGCTGTGTACTCTTCTCATCTTCCTTAAAACATTGTGTCATTGGGTATTTTAATATAGTTGGATTCTGGGAACAAACAATTACTGATTGTTTTTTGTTCCAGTATCGTTATTTTCTTCCTTCTTTCTTCTTGCTTTTATTTCCTTCTCGTTATCTGTTTCACCGTGAACAAGATTTCACATGCGCACACAATTATTTCTCATTTCCTTCTCTTCTACTGGCGGGGCAACCAGTACTAGCTCCCAGCTCCACGTCTTTCCTTTATGACTGGAAAACTGAGGGTTGATCCAATCTCCTCCCTGTAATCTAGTAGTATTAAACATTTTAGGGATTAGGGTAGAAGAGATCTATTCTGCCTCCGAACCTTAAGAAATCAGTTCCTAAATGTTTTTCTAACTCGGTTCTTCTCGCAGTACAAATTTATGACATGTCCTGTCTGATTTTTGTTACGTCACATTTATTCCAAAAGGGCATATGTATTATATGAACTTGTGTTTTGTTTTTTCTACCACTTTACTTTCTCATCTTTTTTTGATATGTGCCTAATGTATCATATATATATCTTTCTTCTAAAGTTTGTCAGCATACAAAATTGTCAAGCCTTCTCCTTGCCCCATCCTCATTAGCTCTCCCTCAACCGTGGATGTACATTCAATTTGATTCTATTACAGTGGTGATGAAAATTTTCGGAGGCTAAGGTACAGTTGGTCTAAATTGTAGTTTAGGTTCTACTCCATTCGCAACATTCGTATCGGAGTACAACGTGGAAGTTAAATTCTGGATTGTTATAACCAATCGGTTCTTCAATATAAAAATGCCTGAGAATCACAAACTATCTGGAAGAAGTATGTCAATCCCACTAAACCATGACGTCAAGTCAGAAGATGTTTATATCAACCCATCAACACATATTCTAATATACCCATCAACACATATTTTAAATTTTAATATATATTTTACTATTAAACCATAATTAATTAATGCATATATGAGCAAGGTTTTTATCGAATCAAACCACGAAATAACACTTGAAAGATATGGAGATCGTCCAACATTATGTTCCAGCACTGCCCCTGAATTAATCAATCAAATAGAAGTTGAAGTTTAGTTGGAATCCATATAGTCTAGTAGTTTTTTACTATGAATAGCCCCCTATTGTTGATAGAGAGCTTACCGCCCCGCCCTTTATAGTCGCGACTGCTTAAGAATAGTCATTAAGAGAGGTGACGGTGACCCTCTTTTGCTTTTTCAAGCTATGAATGTAGAGATCAGGTTGAAGAGTGAAAGGGACGAAGTGGTATGAAGTTGTTTGAACCTAGCGCTCGGGAGGTTGTACTCGATACTTATATACTTAAGTAATTATCCTTATAACAAGTAAATATAATTTCCTTATTACACGAACTAGTAATAGGAAGCCTAAGAAGATTTTAACATGTAATTAGGACATTGAAGTACTCCCAGTAGTTTTACAAGTTATGATAATGGCGAGAAGTACAACGGGCTAGAAACTAGAAAGAGGGACTACGTGTGAGTAGATATTGTAAAAATAGTTGTGTCTACGCAGCATCCATCATTAAAAATAAAAAAGGAAAAAGTTACGAGTAGCCGTTTTTTATCACTCCTAGCTGAAGCAGCACTGTAAAACCCACCTGAAACCCCATCTCTGATTCTATCCCCTCAACTAAAACCCTAGATTTCTCCCATGGCCTTTGTTTAATCCTACCTCCTCCTTCTCCCATCCATTCCACTCAAATCCCTGTTTCCGTACCATTTCTCTCTCCTATGGACTCTCGCCGAGTTCCTCGAACCGTAAGCGACCCTAAGGTTCGTCAAGTCGGGTTCTTCGCTCCACCCGACCGTTCCCACTCGGGTCCTAACATCCAATTTTCCTCTTCTCCTCCCGTTTCCGATCTATCCCCTTCTGGTAACTCTCTTTCCCCCGTTATGATCCCTCCTCCACGTCATCTCTCCGCCGACTTATCCCTACCCCGTCCCCCACAGGCACCGTTATCCCCGCTGCGCCGTGATTCTATCCCCGTCGGCAGCTACAATCCGTCTGAATTCTCTTCTCCTACTACCACCGACTTCCCCGCTGATGATTCATCCTCTCCTGGCTGGCATCGCAGGGGTAGTTCTGGAAAATTTGCTACTTCTCTTCCCTCCGCAGGATTTGAAATGCCTGCCGCCAAGCAGAACAGCTTTACGGTCTCTAGATTGACTACTGTCTCCAAGGCTAACGTACCTTTAGGAGTAACAGGTGTTTCTCTCTCTTCCCTTTTCTATGTCAATATTAGTACGTTTTTCATATTGATGAAACTAGCTGTGTTTTGAATTTAGATAAGGATGGGGAAGTGCTGAAAGAACGAACTGCTAGTTCGAAACCATTGAAAGAGAAAACAACCAAGGCCGAGAGGCGTGCTCTTCAGGAAGCTCAAAGAGCTGCAAAAGCTGCTGCTAAAGGTTTATTTTTTTATTTCGAGATAGATTTCATGGCATCTTTTTTTAAATGCTCTTTTTTCCCTAGCGAAATTAGCTATTAGTACAAGTTATGATACTGTTATCTATCAAAAGAAAGGTGGATTTATGGTGCTGTTATTTGTCTTACAAACGAATAGGAATGGTTATATTTTGTGTGGAGGCTCATTGTTTGAACTAGGGGATCATAGTCCTTTGTTAACATATTGTTTCTTTTACATGCTAACACATGTTAAAATTAGAACTAATTGGTTTAAAGAAATATTACTGCTTATATTCTTGGAGAGGATGCATTTGATTAACCTTTTGTTAATCAGTGTTTTTTTTTTCTTTCCATGTATTTACTATGAGTTTTAATTTTGGAACATATGATGTTTTTGGAAAATCGAGAGCTTCTAATTTGGTCATTTGGCTGAGAAATATTTAAAGCACATTTATAAGCCCTACAAAGTTAAATTTTTTCCTTATGTTTGTTTATTGGTTGGGGGGGGGGGGGGGGGTTAAAATGGCTGTAACAACTAATGTCGTCCTGTTGCGTTGATATTGTCCATTCTCCACTTTGTCTGTACTTGCAGTTTAGTGCCAGCAAAGCTGGCTTGTTTAGGTATCGTTTGTTGCTGGACGCGTCTTGGCATGCCAGATTGTATACCTTAAAATGTATGTGAAGACAAGATCTATTTAGTAGGGCTTCCATCTTAATATTTCATGGATCCACAGTTTGAAGAATGTGTTCTTCCTATGTAGTTGCAGGCATGGGAAACTTGTTTGCCTCGTGTGATTTCACTGTTGTAATATTATCTGATATGTCATGTTTTTTGTGGAAGAAACTGTTTCGGGGGAGTGGGGCAGTTACAAGACAGAGATGTTGGGGAGCTGACCTCCTTGCTGCGGATTCTGCATAGGTACTTTAGGAGTTGATGGGAGATTTCTCTGCGTAAATTGGACATGTCATAGCTCATGCTTACTCAGCTTGCTTTGGGTGGATAGTATGGTGGTTTTTGTGGTAGGGAATGACTAGATCAACTTCTGAATGGATAAACAGTGACTTAAATGCATTAAAGAAGGAAAAAACATAGAACTTATGACTTCATGTTAGTGGTTGAGGGAGATTGTACCTATACCAGTTTGATGCAGTATGGCATTTCTATGTGCTGCTCTCCGCAATTCAGATGTCCTATGACATCCAAACTCTCTTTTGGCATTTCTATGTCCTTTGCTCTGCCAAGTATCATCCCTTGTTAGGATTAATATTTATAGAATTTCTGATCTTATTTGGACTTGATTCTTTAAATTCAAAAGGCATACTTTATTGGAATATGTTGTGTATAAAAAATATTACTGCAGGGCAAACGCTTTTGCTTTTTTCTTCGATTCAGATTATGTCTGTATCCTTTCTACAGAATCATAACACTTATATTGGGTTGTCGTGATGATTATATGCCAGCAGAAGGACCTAAGACCGCCACTTCTGCTTCTGGAGAACTTAAACCATCAAATTCAAACCCAGTAAAGATTACCAAGGGCACTTCACAAAAGAAAGAAAGCCCTCCTGTTGCAGCTACTGAAAAAAAGGGCAGTGATCGTGCAACAGATAAAGATAGGAAAAAAGATGTTCCTCATCCGCGGATGCAATTTGATGATAAGAGTCGTGTAGAAAAGGCGAAGAAGCGCTCTGTAGTAAAGCAAACTGAAGCAAAAAACAGGGTTGAACTTTTTAGGCATTTGCCTCAATATGAACATGGAACAAGACTTCCCGAGCTTGAATCAAGATTCTTCCAACTAGATCCAGTTCATCCTGCTGTTTTTAAGGTATACCCTGATTGTGTTATCTTTCTTTTCCATTTTATTTTACTTTTTTCATTTTGGGTTGGGAGGAAGGACTTTTAACCACACTGTCACTGTTATGTTGCTTAAATTTAACCTTTAGAGGCTTCCACGGTTCCACCCCCAAAACCCACCATCCCCTTTAAAGAAGAGAATCAGGGTGAATTATGGACGCTTAAATCTGGGAAATGTAATAAGAACTGTGTGGCATCAGGACTCCTGAAGAATCAAGGAAGGCTGCAAAACCTTCTTTGTTTTTTTGCTACAAGGGTATATGATTGACTGGGAGCTAATATCCTGCTAATACTTTAAAACTTCTTGCATTGAAATCTTGGATTTTCTACTTGGTATTAGGTTGGCCTGAGATATTTGGCTGGAGATATATCTGGTGGGAATGCCCGCTGTATTGCAATGCTTCAAGCTTTTCAAGAGTCCATCAAAGACTACTCAACACCCACAGAGAAAGCTCTTATAAGAGACTTGACTGCAAAAGTTAATTGTTATGTTTCATTTTTGATCGAGTGCAGGCCCCTCTCAATCAGCATGGGAAATGCTATTAGGTTCCTTAAAACTAGGATTGCCAAACTGCCTTTGACTTTGTCAGAGTCAGAAGCTAAAGCCACTCTTCTGACAGATATTGATCGCTTCATAAGTGAAAAGATAATACTTGCAGACAAGGTGATAGTCAAGCATGCCGTAACTAAAATAAGGGACGGTGACGTTCTTCTCACATATGGATCATCCTCTGCTGTTGAAATGATTTTGTTACATGCTCATGAGCTTGGCAAGGATTTCCGTGTCGTAGTAGTAGATGCACGTCCAAAGCTTGAAGGGAGATTACTGCTTCGTCGGTTGGTGGGGAAGGGTGTTAAGTGTACATACACTCATATAAATGCCATTTCATATATCATGCATGAAGTTACTAGAGTACTTTTGGGTGCTTCATCCGTTTTGTCCAATGGAACTGTTTATTCAAGGGTTGGAACTGCGAGCGTTGCTATGGTTGCTCATTCATTCCGGGTACCTGTCTTGATATGTTGTGAAGCGTATAAATTTCATGAAAGGGTTCAACTTGACTCGATTTGCTCTAATGAACTTGGTATGTGCCCCACCCTCAATCCCCCAACAAAGACGGGGCACTAGGGGTTTAATTGTTTTTATGCTGATTGCTTCCTTCAGGGTTGGTCATACCTGAAGGAGTGTCTGATGGTACCCTGTTTCTTACTAGCTCAGCCTTGTGTCTGTACAGGTGATCCAGAAGCTATAGCTAAGGTTCCTGGTAGAATGGAAATTAACCATTTGGATGGTTGGTCTAACAGTGATAATTTACAATTGCTGAATCTGATGTAAGTATCATTATATCAGATATATGATAGGAATATACGGTTTTTATTGGCTAACCAGTCAAGTTTCTAGAACTTACTTCTTATTTTCAACCCTTACAGTTACGATGCAACACCTTCAGATTATGTATCAATGATAATCACGGATTATGGCATGGTAAGTCATCAATACTCGTGTTTATATCATTTCCTCCCTGGAGATTTCTTGAGGTAAATTAGCTGAACAAGCATGATATTGAGTATAACTTGGAGTTCATCTCAACATATGCAGATCCCTCCTACAAGTGTTCCTGTTATTGTTCGAGAGTATCGCAGAGAATATCTATGGACATGAAAGGAGCACAACTGAGAGCTACAAAGATCTGATAGTTGCCTCGAGAAAAGCAAAGGGAGACCTATGCACCAGTTTTGCGTCCCCCCTACTAGCTTGCATCTCAAAGATATTGATAGGGACATGGATTTGAGACCTCTACCTTTGCTTAACATCTGTTAATTTCTCTTTGGTTCATTTTTGGGATAATGATTTTGAGTTATGTGCCTCAGGTTTTGGGTTCTCTATTTTTAGCTGACCCCATGAAGAGTGCGATTTCTCCGCCTCTCAGGGCAATTTTGGGAATGTAATCTCTCGACAGAAACAGATCTGCAAAATTGTGATCAGATTTTCATATGAATAACAATTCATGAAGCCAGACACCTTCCTCCACTCCTGGGCCTAGAATCATGTTTCTTTCTGGTGTATTTTAATTTTTAATTTTCTTGTCAACGAAAAACATGTCGCTCTTACATGGCATGTGGGCTCAACTTTTCTATTAGTCTACAATGATGCTTAATACTCACATTTATTTTTCTGATAGAAAAGGAGGAACTAATTATACTTGTTCATTAATGGCTTTTTAATACACCTTCGTGATGTTATAGATATATGTTGTAACGATCTGAGAGCCAGGATTTCCATGAGAAGAAAAGATTGTTGCACACGAATTGACCCAATTTGATCTTTGTTGAGGTTTTGTTTTAGGAAATAAGGGAGGAGAAACAATACCAGGGGGCGCTAGAAAATTTAGACGTGACCTTCAATACCAAACTAGACAAATGGTGAAATGTCTCAACGACATAGAAGATAATCAGCTGCATCGTAGAAGATGAACTTTAGATTCGTTTCTTGGAAGGTTATAGTCGAACAAACTAGCAGAACCACATAAAAAGAACAAAGGAAATATCTATCGAAATTAGTCTCTAGTAGGTGATCAAAAAAGGGAAAAAAGTAAATAGGGGATCGAAGCGCGGAATCAGAAAAGACAAAAGATATTTCTCGAACGAACAGTTCATAACTTTATATGGTAAGCCAGTGCAATTTTAATCACTCTTCTACAATGCAGATGATTTTTCTTTGAATGATTAAGGTGGTTTTGTAAGTCCCTAAAATTTAAACATACAATATGAGAGTAACATTATAGCCACACAACACCAAATGATTTTCAGCTACAACTGTATAAAGCGAGTGACACGAGTGTGTCGATAATCAATATAGACACAAAAACTAGTGCTTCTTTCTTTCTCTAATTGTCACACTGCCTCCATTATTTCTTTTTCTTCTCTTTCCTCATTCCCCAATAAGATTCATATACAAAATGAGATTGTTCATTTTTTAAAGATTTTTCCCTTGATTCCTACGACGTTAAGAATCCAAAGTATTCCGCGAGAGCCTGTAAGAATAAGACTACAAGAGTGTAATATCTTATTCGCTTGGTTCAAGGCTAAAGTTAGCATCATCAGGAAATTAATCATCCCAAGGAGACGCATTAAAGAATCTGTCGTAATTACTAAGCAAGATAATTAATTTTATGGTCGACACGGTCTCCTAGGAACAAATTGTTCTCAGGAATATGCTTTTATATTCTGAGCAGATAAAATTGAATAAGATGAGTAATCACATATACTGACAGTTAGCTGCAAAAATATCAGTTTTTTCTCGACTTCCAATATTCGAGGTTATACCAACAATTAAAATTCATTTCATTACCTATAACTGTAGGGATTGTTTTTATAAATAATGAAAAAACAGTGCATCCCTGAGCACCATTGTTGAATGATTTCACCCCCTACTTTTTGTTAATTATTGGAGTCATTTTGTTCGCGAACTAGCAGTAATGATTATAAGTTTATAATACATGGAGTCCTACGCGTGATAATGTGTTGGAATTGGTATAAAGTGGACAGTAGAGTTATAATGTACGGAATATAATAATATGTTAATTAATTGTTACACATAAATTGACTATTTTAAAGGCATTTTCGTCATTGAATACTCTTAACCAGATATTGGTGATGCATCATTTTTTAATCCATGTCTACATTCGTAAAATGATACATAATTTTTCACATAAGTTTAGAGTTTAATATTGAACTAACTGAGGCAGGGTTTTGTGTTGGCACTAATTATTATAATTAAATATATGCTAATACTATTAGTTACGAGAACCTTAAGCAAGAATTATTTTCTAATGCAGCTAAGGCCTATGAACTATTTGGATTTTGAGTCGTCAACAATTTCCAAAATTTGACCATAAATGGATAATGCCTAGACACCGTGGCATTCCAAAGCGGCATATTCGCCCTTAGACGCCAAATTCTTTTCAGTTGTCAAAAAACCCCTGGATCTCTCTCTATTTACCTCTTCACCCCCTCTAAGCTAACTCCTCACGGTGTTCTTAACTGCCATTTGAGGGTAATACCGTCACTACACAAAACGTAAAACACACTTTCGAGCCAATAAGGGCATGTGATTCCAGAAAAGCCCCCCCTTAACTATAATAAATACCGGAGCACCAAGGTTAAAATTATAAATGAACGTAGCTAAATCACTGTCGCGCCTGGTACAGTACATATATAGATTGAAAAAACAAAAATTAGGAGGTAAATTGTGAAAAAGCGAGGGGGCCGGAGGAGCCCGTTGTAAATTGGGAATTCTCCGGCGAGGGTTACAAATTCCGGTATCAAATTGACGGTTATAATCAATCGTTAAAGCCACTACTCTTTTTTTAATCATTCTTGTTGCAACATAAGTTATAAATCTGCGATCTGTAAATTATTGAGTTCTGGGGTGGTCTTCTTTGTAGAATCTTCTAGATGTCTACACCGCCGAGGAAATTTTGGACCGGCTGGTCGCTGTCACCGAGGAGCGAACCGGCTGACAAGGGCAAAGGCGTTGCCTTTATGGGTACTGCTCAGAAAAGTTTGACGAGCCAAGATTATGGAAACATGGATCAGGAAGCACTAATTGGAGAGGTCTCCAAGCTTGAAAATGAGGTTAGCCAACTTAACCCTTAGTGTACTCCACAGTCTTTTTTAATGAACTGTGAATTTGGCTGTAAAAAAGATATTTGGAAATTCTGCGGCTTTCGTCCTGCTACTGGGATTCAGTACATTAGTATTAGTAGAGCTGTAAGGTTCACTGTAGAGCATCAGGTCATCATATGGGAAGACTATAATCCTCCATCATAATTGCATAGTGATGTCTCTCGCTGAATATGAGTGGTTTATGGGCAACATAATTATAAAACTAGCAAGTTTGCAGCTTTAGAGCTGGATGAAGAGGGTATATCTTCTTGGGTTTCAATGCCTGGTGCTATATAATTGTTTCCCTTGGATAGAGAGACTGCTTCACTTTGATAACAGAGAGATTGTTTCACTTGTATGTCCACGTTACAAAATGGTACAATATTAATTGCCATGTATGTATGCAGATCACAACCAACCTAACAATTATTCCATCTAATGCTTTGTGGCCATCTTCTGGTTGAGACTTGAGAATGTTGTTTAAACGGTCAATTTTACTTTTAGTGGGAAGAGGATAGCAAAACAAATTCCAAAGAATCAGTTTGATAGAAATTATACAACAATATAGAAGCTGTGACAATGTAAACTGTGTTTGTTTTAATCCAAATTCTGATTGCAGAAACTTTTTGTGTAGGTATAGTTTAAAAAATATAGATCAATTTTCTGAACCTGGAAGCATCTTTTCTATTGATTGTTACCCTAACTTGCCTGCTCCCCTCAGCCTGCATAACCTGTTAAAGTGAGAATAAAATTAGAAGCTGTGGTTGCGGCCATAGACAAAACATAAAAAGTGCAAATGCTCACAGCAGTATGCCAAAGCCACTTGTAGGGTAGAAGGAATACTTATTGTTTCTTCTTTTTTGGATGTTTATGTTAGATTTTCTTAATATATCAGCTGCACAGTATACCTACTGAGAATGTTCAGTTACGTCTACAAAGTTGTTTACTGCAATACTGCTGCATTTCTTCTGCAGCTTTTTTCCTACCAATACAGTATGGGCCTTCTACTGATCGAAAAGAAGGATTGGTCTTCTAAATTTGAAGAAATTAAGCAAGCCTTAGAAGAAGCAAATGATGCTTATAGAAGAGAACAAGCAGCTCATTCAATTGCTATATCTGAAGTGGAGAAACGGGAAGAGAATTTAAGGAAGGCACTGGGAGTCGAGAAGCAATGTGTGCTAGAGGTACAAATTCTACTTCTTTATTATTACTCAAAAAGGTTCCACTTCTTTATTAAGCATCCATAGGTTTTAACATTCATCATTCTTTGAAGAAGTCAGCCACGTAAACTTGGTTCTTACTGTGTTTGTTGCTCTATGGTATTTCATCAGGTTTGCCTGAAAACCTAAGAACTTCGTACCAGATTGACTCTCAGCTTCCAAATTGTAAAAATAAATTTGGGAGGGGAAATGACTTTTTTTTCCTTTAGGCAAGGAGGTATATTGCTCGTCATGCATTGCATCTCATGTGCTATTTAGTACGTCGCTAGTATTTTTGCTAAGGGCAAAGTAATAGTGATTTAGTGGCATAGATATTAAAAAATAATGATCTATAGCATGCATTATAATTTACTTTTTGGGATCCTTGTCAGAAATAATAATAGTAATGATTGTAATTATGAGCTGACATATCTGCACTTTGCTTAGAGCTAACAGGTGTTCTATATGGGATGCTATCTCGCAATTTCTTACCTGTTATATATCAACTTCTATTTCGACTTCTAGAATGATCATGTGCATTTTAATCCTTGCTGAGACTTTTTTTACGAGTTGGGATAATCCCTATAAGTAACAAAATATTTAACACTCCAGATCGAGTGCGTGTCAATGGTTTGTAGTGGTAGTGGCTGATTTTCTGATAACTCATGCACTTTGTATGTTGAACCTGCTCAATTCTCCTATTTGAATGTGAAAAACTCTGGACTTTCTTTTAGTAATGCTCTTTGGTGACTAACGTCATAATTGTTGGTGGGTGCAGCTCGAGAAGGAATTGCGTGAGATGCGCTCGGAGTATGCAGAGACTAAATATACAGCTGATTCAAAATTGGCAGAGGCAAATGCATTGGCTGCTAGTGTTGAAGAGAAATCATTGGAGGTAGAAGCAAAGTTGCGTGCAGCGGATGTTAAGCTTGCTGAGGTGAACCAAAAGAGTTCTGCAGTAGAGAGGAAACTTAATGAAGTTGAGGCTCAAGAAAATGCGCTTCAAAGAGAACGATCATCTTTCAATGCAGAGTATGCTATTGGCTCCCAGTGATTCTTTCTTATCCCATATTTCTCCTCTAATTTGTTCCCATTTAAATTCACAGGCTGAATTGGTAAGAGTGTGACGACCGCATTTAATTTTTGCTTGACAGTGACGTTGTTTACTCTTGTTGTCTCAGGCGTGAAGCTTTTGGGACTTATCTATCCAGACAAAGAGAAGACTTGCAGGAATCGGAAAGAAAACTACAGGCTGGAGAGGAGAGGTTGGCTGATGGCCGAAGATTGCTTAACCAAAGAGAGCAGCTAGCCAATGACACTGATAGAATTTTGATGCAAAAGCAGAATGACCTTGAAGATGACCAGAGGAAAATTGACGCCGCTAACTCATTTTTTAGGAAGAAAGAAGATGATATGAGCAGCCGGATAGCAAACCTTACTCATAAGGAGAAGGTAAGTTTTCTTTGAGTTCTTCAATTGCCTAGTTGAGGTTATATTTACCATAAAGTTTTCCGCTTGATACAGGAACTCGAGGATGTGAGAAAGAGCGTGGAGATAAAAGAGAAGGAGTTGCTCGATCTGCAGGAAAAGTTGAACTTTAAAGAGAGAGTGAGTACCTGGTCTTCCCCCCCCCCCCCC
>MCJB01052508.1:64246-83962 GCA_002018475.1 Nicotiana obtusifolia | reverse complement strand
GGGTTTGTCAGTGCAGATAAAAAAAGGGCAGCCCGGTGCACTAAGCTCCCGCTACGTACGGGGTCCGGGGAAGGGCCGGACCACAACGTGTCTAGTGCAGATGGTTGAAATTAATGACCTTATTGATGAAAGATGGCCTCTGTTGTCTTGAGTTCATTTTAGTTTGAAAATTATTTATGACCATGAACCCATTAATCCAAGAAATTTCACCAGTCATTATCGTGTTTTTGTTGAAAATTTTACATTATGAACCCATTCCAATTCTTTGAGTTGCCCTTTAAATCTTCCTTCTGCTTTACGTTTTCTGTGGTTCAGTTTTCTGTTTTCCCTCCCTCTTCTTCCTTCAGAATCTTCTGAGGAAGAGAGTAACTTGAAAAAGAAAAATTATCTAAGTGACTATCAAGCTATGATATTTATCTTAGGCTTGCTCGTCTAATTGTAAACAGGAGGGAATTCAAAATCTAATGGATGAACATCGAAGTATCCTGCATTCTAAGGAAGAAGAGTTTGAATTGGAACTGAGGCAAAGGCGGGCATCACTTGATGAGGAACTAAAAGGTAAGGTGCTTGAACTGGAAACTAAGGAAGCTGAAGTTGATCACATGGAAGAAAAGATTAAGAAACGAGAACAAGCCGTTGAAAAGAAGCTGGAGAAAGTCAAAGAGAAGGAGAAGGATCATGAGTTGAAGTTAAAATCATTGAAGGAAAGGGAGAAGTCTTTGAAAACCGAGGAGAAAATTTTGGAAACTGAAAGGAAGCAGATAGTTTCTGAGAAGGAGAATTTGCTAGCTCTGATGGCTGAGCTTGAGAATGTAAGAGCTGACATTGAAAAGCAACAGGTCAAGATCAGTGAGGAAACAGAACAACTTAAAGTAACTGAAGATGAGAGAATGGAACATGCTCGCCTACAATCAGAACTGAAGCAGGAGATAGACAAGTGTAGACTCCTCCAAGAAAATCTATTGAAGGAAGCTGAGGATTTGAAGCAGGAAAAAGAAAGATTTGAGAAAGAATGGGAAGAACTGGATGAGAAAAGATCTGAGATCAAGATAGACTTGCAGGAACTTAATGAACAGAGAAAGAATTTCGAAAAACTGAAACGCACTGAAGAGGAAATGATAAGCAAGGAGAAGCTGGAAACAGAAAATTATGTTCAGAGGGAGTTGGAAGCCCTTAGAGTGGCAAGAGAAACATTTGAAGCTACCATGGATCATGAGAAGTCAATATTAGCAGAGCAAACTCGAAGTGAAAAAAGCCAAATGCTTCATGCCTTTGAACGGCAAAAAAGAGAACTTGAAAGTGATATGCAGAGGAAGCAGGAGGAAAAGGAGTCTGCACTGCATGTGCGGGAGAAACTCTTTGAGGAAGAGAGGCAGAGGGAGGTCAGCAATATTGAGTATTTGAAGGAAGTCGCCCATAGAGAAATGGAAGAGATGAAATTAGAAAGAGTCAGTCTGGAGAAAGAAAAACAAGAAATTTCTGCTAACAAGGGGCTTCTTGAAGTCCAGCAGTTAGAGATGAAAAAGGATATTGATGTGCTTGTTGGCTTAAGCAGGAAGTTGAAGGATCAGAGATTAGCTTTTATTAAGGAAAGGGACAAGTTTATTGCTTTTGTCAAGCAGCAGAAAAGCTGCAGCTCATGCGGAGAAGGAATTCGTGTGATTGAGTTTTCTGACCTTCAAGCTCTCGCTGAAGCGGAGAGTTTTGTGGCCCCTTCTCTGCCAAGTGTCGTGCAGGAATATCTACACGATGGTCAAAGAGGATCTTTGGAAAGGACTAGTGATGAGCTGTCCCCTGGTGCTCGTAATACAGGATCAATGGTTTCTGGTGGAACCATGTCCTGGCTTCGGAAGTGCACATCTAAGATTCTCAAATTCTCACCTAGCAAAAAGACTGAAAATGCTTCTTCTCCTTGTCTGATTGATGGATCTTCTGCATCAGAGAAGTGTGCAGCCATATCACCAAATAAACTGTCAAACGAAGGAAATCACAAGGATCTGGCTGTTTCCATGAATTTTCTTGATGATCAGAGGCTTCAACAAGGTGATGGCATTAGAGAGGTGGAAGTTGGCCAAGGCACTGTAGAAGACTCTCATCATGCCAGCGTGAAAATTGGTCAGCTTAGACCTGTGAAGAAAGGACGTGGTAGAAGTAGTAAAACAACAAAAGCTACAGATACAAGAACAGTTCTTGAAAAAGTTCCCAAAGAGGGTGAGAATATGCACAGCAATGGAAGTTTGGAGATCTCAGTTGATATGAACGAGGAGAGCCAGAGAGAATCAGGTCTTTTGGGTGGAGCACGAAGAAATACCAGAAAGCGTAGTCACATGCAAACATCACAAGAAATGGCTAGTGAGATCAATGGCAATAATAGTGAAGGACAGTCAGATAGTGTAGCCAGCAGCCGCAGGAAGAGGAGACAACAGGTTTCCCCTGGTGTGCAGGCTCATGCTGAAAGAAGATACAATCTCCGCCGACCTAGAAGGTAAGTTGTTTGAGTGCCTTTTTAATTGCTGAACTGGATAGACTAGTTCTACTGCATAGCTAAAATGAGCTGCAATGTAAATAGGACCTTAAAATATTGTGGAACTTGTCTTAAGAATTACATGAAAATTGTTTTTCCCTCCATTCCCCCTAAAAATATATATGTTATCCAAGGACTAGGAGCCACTGCTTTCACATGCTCAAGAGACAACGTTGTTTAGACAATTTGTGGTGGTTGACGCGTTTTCGTTTATTCACAGTGCTGCACCAGCAACAGCCAATGGATCTTTGTCAGACCCAATTTCAAAATCTCAGGAAGAGATTTGGAACTCTAACGCTTCCCTGGTGACTCCTCTGGTTGACAACGGTGAAGATGATGGAAAAGATAGAAATTTTGCTGCTGGTCATCCCACGATAGCCGAGAGCCCTGTTAGTACTCTCCGTGCTCTCTCTCATCTGTGATGCACAATTTCTCACAATTGCACACACATTCTCAAACTTCTTGGAATATGTTTCAGAAGTTCTTTATAATTAATCAAGTTGCTTTAGGTGGTATGCGCACATCATATTCTCTTTTATCCCTTGGCACACCTACTTCCACTGGATTTACTACGATTTTATGTTTGAAATCACTATTGTCCCCAAATGCATAGGTGTAGCTGTTAGTAGACTGGTAGTTTCATCCGTGATATATTTCTGATATATGTTTTTTGTAACCAGCTGCTATTAACATTCATTATATTTTTCTCCAGCTGAATGACACAGTAGAAAACCAGGAAGGCAGTGCTAACATAGCAACTGAGCTGGTAGATGATACAGGTTTGAGTGAAGAGGTAAATGAAACACCAAAACAGCCTTCAGCTTATGATGTGAATGGAGATGGGGATGGGTGTGGTGACAGTGATGGTGATGAGGGTGATGAGGAGGAAGAGATTGAACATCCCGGTGAAGTATCTATAGGGAAGAAGCTTTGGACTTTCATCACGACATAGTGGAAATCTAAATGAGTTTGGTCGCACTTTTGAGGATAGCTTTCTTGGCATCTTGACTAGTATTTTGTTTCTTTTGCTACTTGTAGAGTAGTTTAATGCTTTCACGGTAATGTGCAGTGTTGTGTATCCTTCTCAAAATGTAGTCAGTAAGAAATCAGTTTAGGGTTGGAATTTGATTGTTTATATAATGATGGTCCAAGTCGGGCTGCATTCATATTGGTTTAACGATTTTTAGTATCCATATGCTTGAGTCCCTTAGTTAACCATTGCAGCTGTAACACTAGAGTGCGCTTTCCTGTATCTATACCATTGAAATTCAAATACTAAATAAGTGGATAGGTTTTTTCTCTCTACTCCATTTGCAATCCCTTTGTTGTTATATACATTGTACTACGCAAGTATGTGGCACCTTATAGTTCTTAGTTCTCACTTCTTTCCAAATGAGCAGGAGGAAGCCTACTGTCAAATATGAACGCCGATTTACCAATCTGTCTCTCTCTCTCTCTTTTTTTCTTTTTGAAATGGCCAACCTGCATCATTTTTATGTAGTGGATTTATGGGCTAAGGATTCCGCATCTAGTGAAGCATCCGAATCACATGTAGGGATGTTAATCGATTAGAGATCTCTCTCTCTCTCTCTCTCTCTCTCTCTCTCTCTCTCTCTCTCTTTTTTTTGAAATGGCCAACCTGCATCATTTGGTTGGCCTCATTTTTATGCAGTGAATTTATGGGCTAAGGATTCCGCATCTAGTGAAACATCCGAATCACATGTAGGGATGTTAACCGATTTAAGCGCTCTCTCTCTCTCTCTCTCTCTTTTTTTTTTTGAAATGGCCAACCTGCATCATTTTTATGCATTGGATTTATAGGCTAAGGATTCCGCATCTAGTGAAGCATCCGAATCACATGTAGGGATGTTAACCGATTTAAGAGCGCTCTCTCTCTCTCTCTCTCTTTCAATGGCCAACCTGCATCATTTTTATGCAGTGAATTTATGGGCTAAGGATTCTACATCTAGTGACGCATCCGAATCACATGTAAGGATGTTAACCGATTTAAGCGCTCTCTCTCTTTGTTTTTTTTTTTGAAATGGCCAACGTACATCATTTTTATGCAGTGGATTTATGGGCTAAGGATTCTGCATCTAGTGAAGCATCCGAATCAGTAGGGATGTTAACCGATTTAAGAGCTCTCTCTCTCTCTCTCTCTTTTTGAAATGGTCAACCTGCATCATTTTTATGCAGTGAATTTATGGGCTAAGGATTCTGCATCTAGTGAAGCATCCGAATCACATGTAGGAATGTTAACCGATTTAAGAATATATGCAACTACTGAATTCCTGATGCACGTTGACCAATACATGTAGTACCAGCCTTTCTAAACGCGGACTTAATAACTTGCTCTTTCAAGTGGGGATACACGATAGATAAACCATTTTTACCAAAATGGGGGTCAAAAAAGAAGGGTAAAGAAGTCTATTCCTCAATATAAGGATCTGAATTATATGTTCAACAGGAAATTGTGCAACCGGAATGAAAGTTTTAACGACATCTAGTGATGCACCGATGTAACTACTCTTCAACTAAATTAACTACTTGTGCTGTGCTTATCTACAAAGACAACTACGCTTTGACTAAATTAAATCTTTGTACTATATTCATCTATAGAAATTTCTGCAGTTCCCACATAAGGGGCTATCTTGTGAGGCAAACTAAGTCCTAAATCATGTTACTCAACTACAATGGCAACTCTATGTACATTTCATGCTAACATATGTACTAGGATCTTGAGAAGGATTTGTGGCAATCTTCACAAAAACTTGGCCACGACTGATGAGCTAGTGTCACTGTACATCAAGTCAACGTTGTCAATTACTGAAATGACTGTACACTTGTCATCTTGTGATGAATATACATACGCTAAGGTGATCATGGCAATGTAATTCCATGTAGACGCTAATCCCTTTCACCTCTCTGAAGCGATGAATTCCTTGCTACGTGCTTTTTAATGTCCCTGCATCATATTTGATAAAAGCGGAGTTTACATCAATTATGAAGCAAGAAATTTGAGGAACAAAAATTCAGGACTTAACATACATGCAACGGGGAACTAGGCAACTGAAATCCTGACATGTCTGTGAATGCCAATGCAGTAACGACCAGGTTTTGAAACAAAGTTCGCAACCCCCTGGAACTCTAACATTGCACCGACTTGCATGTTGAAAAAGTTCTCTAATTTTGAGGCATCTTGAGTACGAGCAGGGATTACTTGGGGTTGCACGGCATTGTGATGCATGCACCAGTACGCCCATTAATTTGACCTGCAGCACGAAATATTTTGTTAGATGACTTGAGAAATGCTGATCGGATTATTTCCAATTACAGTAAAAACTGTTCCACTTTATGCCGACACTCAAGATTCAGAACATAAAATTTAAGTAGACCCTTCAAAAATTTTAAGAGTAAGGTAAATGAGCAGACACTAGAGACCTAAAAACACTTAATAACATGATAAAACTAACTTGGCAGTTCTGTTTGTGATCACACAAATAAATGATATAGCAATGTGAACCTGCAATGGTCTTTGCCCCTCAAATTGCTCACTTCCATCGCCAGAGTCAGTTTCGGATGAGTGAATCTTCTTGTGGAGATGATACAATATCATCATTGAGGAATGCTTAGCACGACGGAGTGTATCAAATTGATAGTGATTTTTCTGGCAGAAGCTCAAAAAAGAATGCCTATTCTCAAAAAGATCATTATCTACTATGGTATCTTGGTCCTCTGTAGTAACAGGTATATCGTCCACCACAACCTAGAAACAGCAATTTTGGAGAAAGTTTTGATGGTCAGAATGGTGGTGAGGTCAAAGTTATTCAACATACCATCCAATAAAATAAAGTGAAAGTGAGAAGAAAAGATTTATGTTTAAGTCCCAACATTTCTTTCAGATCCATTCCACAAAGTTAGTGAAGAATTTCTAAGGAAAAAGAGAGTTCACCTCAGAAAGTAAATGCTTTTCTCCATTAATGGAAGTGTGCATTTTCTGCTCACCAAAGTTTTCCTTCAAAGCAAGACACCTACAGTAAGAAGAAAATAAAATTCAAATTACAAAATATATGCAATATTAGTATTATGATTCTCACGGAAATAACCACAATTTCTACAACAAAAACACAAGTTCACCGTTTTTACAAGTCTGTTTTACCAAGAGGGAGAAAGGTCAAGAGAGCAAATAGAATAAGTTAAAGGTAGTGAATTAGTCTACTGGGGATGTCATGAGAACCAAGAGCAGAGGGGATTGTATTGCTGACAGGAAAATTCACATGGTTTTAAGTAATACAAGGTTCATCTAAATTTTGATATAATTGCGCAACTTTGCAGCTGGTAGATTAACCCATTGAAAAAAGACAAAGCTGGAGTGTCATAGAAACTGATACTACATTACATCTCATGAATGAAGATATAACATATGAATGAAGATATAACATATTCCATATATTTTCATTTTACAATAAAAACATAGGTATACAAGGACCTAATATCTATTTCCATTTTCTTTTCAATGACAAAAGATTAAACAATATGTACCAAGTCAATTATCAGTCAATGTTTAGAGGAGAATTTCAATTAACACATACGCAGAAAAGTTCATTCTACACAAGGATGACTTGCAAATCTATAGTTATCACTACTTTTTTAACCCAAAGCTCCAAAGGCACTAGGCACACTCAATCCATAGAAAGATACATTTACTGTATGATATACTAATATCATGCAGGATGAATCCACAAGGTAAGATACCCCCAAAGAACTCTACTTCCAAAGACACATATTATTGACTGGAGAAAGGGTGTAAAGAGCTGAAAGGTTCATGTACCTTGTTTAAAAGGAGGTGTAGGGGGCGACGTGAAAGTGGAGAAATTTTTTATGACTTAAAATCAGATGTCAACCTCCCTCTGTAAGAAAAGGAAGAAGTTTTATCTTCCTTTCTAGTTGTCCTAAGCAGCATAATATGAGTATTAACATATGCCTTAGGATGATGTAAAATATCAATCAGCCCTCATCTTTCCCCGAACTAAACATAGTTTAAAAGAAACCTCTTCAATGAACAAAGAGACAGTGAAGGAGAGAAACAAAAGAGGTGGAAAGATCACCTTGCACATATATGGAAGTTTCTGCACTGGTAACAAAACCATCGACTTCCTGATAATATTGCTTCATGGCAGTTTGTGCACACAACATGCAAGTTTACAACGATGAAATCTTCTTTCACAGGTAAGATAGTTTGCCCCAGCTGTCAATTCAAATAAATGAAATACTCAAGTTAATAATACATTCTGCTATTCGAAAGCACCTGGGTTTTTCAGCTGAATGCAAACAGACGCAGAGAGATACAAACACACACACACACACCCGCTCACACATGTATATCACACATTTATCTTAGCATGTCTCATCAATCACCTGGTCTGAAAGTTAAAGACATTACATACACCAGGCATAAGGATGTAAACTATAAGTCACATCTAAAGTTACATTTTTAGTTTGTTGTCTACAAATTCAGACAATGAGATTGATTTTATTAACACCACCATTCATTCTAGATATTAAAAGTTGTGTTTTCTGCAACTGCAAAATTGTAAGATGTTCATCAGATTCCGCAACCATCCCAGATGATACTTAAGGTTTTTCCTAATGCTTCGCCTAGAAATGAAATCTAAGTAAGATGTCAATTTGACTTGTCTATTATATTTACAGCATTGAGAAAAAATATTTAAGTAATGATTAAAATGTTAGTTCGATAAAAAAACATCACATCAAAGTTTAATATTAAGTAAACCTGAAACTTGTTAAAGTCATATAGAAAAATATTTTCAGTTGAATGGGTCAACAATTTTAGCGGAACCTTTCAAGTATTTTGGGACATCCCGAAATGGAAAGAGTACCATATAAATTAAGAATGGAGAGAGTAGTATATAAGTACTTTTTAAAAGAAAGATATTCTAAAAAGATGAAAGTTCATAAAACCTCCTTGTGCTTCCTTCTTTCTTTGCATATTCCTGATTGTTCATCTCTTTTCTCCTTTTATACTTACTTTTTCCATTTTCTTCAGCCCGATCTTTTGTAGTCTTCCACAGTAATAAGAATTAGGTGGTGAATCTCTTATCTAGTGCAACCTATTTCTTTCTATTAAACTTATTTCAGAACTAATACCAAAAGAAGGGGAAAGTTCTTTCAAGTGAAGTATGCAAACTGAGGACATAACTCAATGAAACTATACCTTTTGCATAACTAGAATGTCCTTAGTTGCATCAGCAGAAAGATGGTTATGTCCAATTGCTTTTAGCGCCCTCTTTGTCATTAGCTTTTTCACTTTGTTTGGTGAATCACCTCTGCTCTCTTTTTCAATATTCCTAATTAAATCTTCTGCAGCACCTGACCAATAGTCTCCATCGAAATATGGCAAATGGGCCGCACTTATCCTGGCATTATTCCTTGCACTTGGAACGAAAAAGTGGTCATATAAATTAGTATAGTTCACCACGATATCCTCTTCAGATGCTTTCCTTAGCATTGACCTATACCTGCAGCCCAAAAGACAGAATCCATTCAATTCAAATAAACATACTGTACGGCTAAAGAGACTTGACCTGTCCAAGAAGAACCCTTGAAACCTCTTTGGTGAGTATTGAAAGCTTGGCGCTAATCTTCTCTTTGTAATTTTAAAAAGATTGATCAGATTAGAAGGAAATTTAAGCAAAAGATGGAGAAAGAGAACAATTTAACTCGAACGGGAAAAGGTGACTCCCAGTAGAAGTGGAACTGGGCGGAAGAGAACGTGACAGTCCCAATAAAGCACTATTTTGGAAGGGATAGTGGAGTTGAAAGAAAATCATAGTAGACAAGCTAGTTGAAAGGAGACTTGGTTCAACAGGTCACAACTTTCTAAGAAGCCACTTTCTGGAGAGACATCAGGATTAAGTGGATTTAAGGGAAAATTTGGTTCTGCAGGATATTGGGACAAACTCGAAGAAATGAAAGTGGCAAAGCTGCACAATTATGCCTTCATGCCCCAATGTGGACAGTTTGGAGGTAGTGAAACAAAAGAGCTTTGAAGGAATGAAGAGAACTAGCTTCCCCATTTAGAGAGGTTTGTTAGATTTTGTACATTTTTGGAGTTGATAGGACATCCCACTAATATGGATATGATGAGCTTCCGGATTAGAAGGGGATCTTCATAAGTCTTGCGACGAATTTGACTGGCAGGTTAAATGGCACAGAGAAGAGAATTCATTAGCTAGTTATTTAGTATGAATCAGTGAAAGACAGAATCCATAAAAGATCATTCAACAGGCTTTTAAATTCAAGGAGGGCCTTAATAGAATTCAGAAATCCAATGTTTTGACAGATTAGAAGTTCATGAATGAAATGATTTTGTATAATGTTTTATTAGTTAAAAAATTTCTCGAACTTCAAGTGTTGATGAACAAACTTTGTGCGCAAGTAGAGGAACTTCACGGCTGGATTTACTTTTTTAAGCCTTGAAATCAGGAAATTGATATATGTAAGAACTTGTTCCTTTTTGCTATCAAAATTACAAAGAACAATGCCCTTATGTTCATGCCATATCTAAGAGATAAACCAAAGCATGAAAATGTCAAAAAATTGCAACAGAAAAGGCGGGCCAGGAATGATGAGGAAAGAAAACTGGAGAGGAGCGATAGAGAGAGATGCATACCACCGCCGAAGTTGGTCTGGTTTTGGTGTTTTCTGAGATTCTGGATGGCAATACAAGATGTAGTCTTCGCTTTTTACAGGTGGGCAAGCCCATATATAGCATGTTGTAAAACCTCGTTTCTTGCAGTAATCCAGGTATCCAATCTGATATGATAACCAAGAGAAAGCAAATATCTAATTACTCCTGTGATTCAACCAATATAATTAAGAAATAAAAGAAGGGTTCTATTTTGCACTTGCCAGTATTTCATGGTATACAGACGTACGAAGAGCTTCCCCTTTCACAGTTTCTATCTCAGGTATAAAGTACTTGATAGAATCAAGATATGATATATAGACACAGCGTTTATTCGGAGGAGCACATTCTGATCCAAACTCCTGGACATACATCCCGAAGAGGCAAACATCTGCTCCTTCGATATTCTGAAACAGTAGAATCACCTATTTGGGCATTATGTCAGATTCAACTCCAAAAAATTATACAGCATTTTCTAAATGTAGGCAGGACAAAAGAAAATGGTGTGGACCAGAAAAAGTGTCAAGGAGTTTCATACTCCACAAATTCATAAACCAGGAAGTATTATTGCAAATATCAAGCTAACATAAAACTTTGAGTACATTCAGACCAAACAATTCGAATGGAGGTTATAGCTTCAGGAGGGGAACCTTCACATCAAGAAAGAATGCTAAAGTTCACTTATCTCACCTTTGATTTGTACTGGAACTCCATTGGATAATTTTCATTGTGAAAGAGATCCAAAAACTGCTGCTTCACTTTCAACTTTTTGTTAGTCGACAATACCACTCTGACAATTAGATTTGTTGCACCAAGTACCTGACAATAGGTAAATATCAGAAAAGTGTTAAGTTTATATGTTTTCCGCTTCACTTAAGATAATTAATAATTCAAGTAGCTCATAAGGATTAGAAAACACCTTAATGAATCATTGGACTTGAATGTTTGTTGGAAACAAACTACATTCAGCCTATTTAATTCGCTTACCTCATCAGCATCTTGTCCTGACAATTTTGCCCTCTCCTCTCTCTCTAGCTTGAGGCACCTGAACAATCTGTGCTCTATGTGATCACTGAGCATAGTCCTTGGAAGATCTTGAGCTCCAAGAGTAGCAGGTAAAGGCACACGCTCTCCTGCTTCTATCTCCTCTAAGCAGCAAAATGGACATATGTACTTTGCGTGTCCTTCTAGATCTTTTGTAGCATTGTAGAGAGCACATATTTGATGCTGCCAGCACTCGCATTTATCACATTGTACCCACTATGAATAAACCAATGAGATAAAATTAAACAACAATAAAAAATCAAGTACTAACACTTGAAAGAAAAAGATAAACTTTTACTAAACTAACCGATTCTTCGTTTTGCTCACTATTTTTTGCCTTTTGAAACTTCTGTTTGCTAATTAATAGTCCTTGGGATGAGACATTATCGCCACGAGACTCCCTAAAACATCTTGTGCAAAAGCAATGTCGTGCACTGGCTTTGTCCATAGTCCAATAATATACCAAGTTGCGCTTGATACTAGCACAACATGATGAGCAATATATAGGTAGCGGGACAAAAACAAGCCGATCTGTGCCACATAACTGGCATATATTCTCACAGACAGAATGTAGTATCATATTTCCAGTTGATCCCTACACAAAAATGTAAGAGATAACTGGTTATCTAGCTAACTAACAAGCCAACATAAGTACAGGAAGTGCCTCCACAGAAACACTCGCACATAAAAAATAAAACAGTAAAGATAAATAGAAATAAAAGAGCTACTGGAAATAAAGAAGACGGAAAAGGAATTAAGGAGCTTAACACATATACCTGGATCCTAATGCATGAACTTCAATAAGTTTCAAAAGAACTAATTATGTTTCTGCAAGCTCCAAAATGTGTGTAATCTTTTAATCCCCCACCCCCAAACTGAACAAAATAGCAGAGTATCCCTATTTCTAACTCTTTTTTTGTCTTCAAAGATATGTGTCTCGCTAAGGAAGACTACTCCATTAATTTAATAGGATACAGCCAAAAGCAGAACATATTTTCATTGTATGATTTGCATGTAATAAGAAATGCCTTTAGGTTATGCTCCTTTCACTTAGCTAACTCTGCAGTATGTGCTAGCCTAAGTTTGGAAACTTAAAGCCGAAGGAAGTTTGTGAAATCACTTAAGTATAAATGTGAGACCCTGCTACCTAACCTTCTTGACATATCTCTATCAATCTGCTTTACCATTTAACAAAAACAATAGTAATAGGAACTCCTAATTCATTATTGATGCCTTATAACAGCCACAATAAGAGCAACGACATGAAAGAGAACAAGCCATTATACATAAATTGTACCATTAAATATCAGCTCAAAGTAACAAGCAAAGAAAATTCAAAAGTTTTCTACCCAATAGTCAGACCAGCTCAATCTATAACCTAGAATTTCATTACTCAAAGTGTCCATTTGATCTAGAGAAAAACATTGAGCAAATATGGAGGTCAGGTTATATTTCATACCTGATTAGTCTGACTGAGGCTGTAGACATGATTCTTCAACTGCTCATCCGTGAAAAAGTCCGTCAATGAAACACTCAGCCTCTCTGAGTCTTCTGTACTTGACCTCATTCGCATCTGGCACTTCACTTTTGGTTCAATCAAATCGCTTCGTGTTGCTGAAGTGATCTGGTTAGACTTGGATGTTTGTTGTATCTCCTCTCGTTGATCATCAGCGGGCTCTACAGGACGAAAAGACGACCTATCTAAGCTCATTTCGGGAGAATTGTCAATTTCACTATTTTCAGTTCCACTAGTGCATGTATGCTCTATCTTCTGCAGTTCACAATCATTATTGAGCTCTGTTGAGGAAAAATAATAACCATTGTCAACCCTCAACATGTCGACTCTGGCAAGATTAGAAGATCCACCAGCTATATTGTGGTCCTCCACACAGCTTGCAATTTTGTTACTGATCTCTGTCTTATTCCTTTTGCGGCATGTAGGACCTTCAGAGCACTGTCCTAATGATAAATGTTTAGCAACAGGGGACTGCTGATTTCCAGAACCAGTATCAGCATTGAAAGCCCCAAAATGAAGCACAGGCATATTTTCTTCTCTCTTCCGCTTTGATGGAGGTAAAACAGCTTCATTGATATAAGAACTATAGTCATTACATTCCTCATCACAGCCAGACCCATTTGAAGAACCACTGTGGAGTTGATGAAAATCTCGTTGTTGAATTCTAGGTAACTGCTCTGGGAAAAGCTGGAATACATTGGGTAAAATCGACCTTTGTCTTGATAAATTAATCATAGAAGCGTCTTGCTCCACCAAGCACCCATGTGATCTCGGATTAGGCAGCTGATAAGATATTGCAGCTGACAAAGTGTTGTCTTCAGAAGACTTCACATCCGGTTGTGAAGTCCAACGATTCAGATGAGACAACGCTACACTTTGTCCATGTGATGCTGGAACATTCTCAAGATATATATTCTGATTACTTTCCGAATTTCCTCCATAGTTTCTGAGATTGAATTCAACTGACCAAATCAAGCAAAAAGGCAAGTGTAATAAGTGACTAAACAAAAAAGGAAAACAAAAACTAAAAGTCATGGAGAATGTTAGATTAAATCTCCGAACAGGAGGAGATCATCAAATTACAAGGTGCGCTTCAAATCAACATAGCACGCTGCAAGAGACCTGATCAAACTAACTAGAATTTGATTCAGCTTGCTATTTCCCTGGCTGAAACTGAGCTTAACCCTGCTTGAGAAGAGAGTTCAAGCTGCACCCAGCCCCAACAGTACTTCAGTTTTTCTTTCGAATATTTAATATTTACAAGTGCTAATTATTCAACCCTATGTTCTTAAAGTACTATATTTCCGTCGAAAATGAAGATGTTTACACCTCTATTTCGCCATTTTCTTGGTTTTTTTGAGTATAAAAACTCGGTAATGAAGGATAGTAAATTTTCATCTTGCACCTCAAATTCTACTTGGCGTACAGTTCAAGGTGTCATGCTCTGCAAGTAGAAGATGATAAACACATGCAACTACCTCTAACAACCAATACCATTCTGGGATTTATCCCAAAAAGTTACTCCCTCCGTCCCATTTTATGCAGCATAATTTGACCTGGAAGACCTATTAAACTGAGGGCTGAAAATCTATTGGATTATAATTGAAGTAGGTCCAAAGTTGATAATAAAGTTATAGCTGACAAATAGTAGATATTTTTTGAAAAGTAATAGCTGATAAATATTAACTTTCAATTGTATAAAATGGGTCTAATCTAAAGAACTTAATCTTTTGACAAAGACGAAATTCTAATAGTATAAAAAGTGGGTTCTAAATGCATCTTTTTCGGTGACGATAATATCAAAAAGTACTGAAGAGTTTAGAGATAGGAAAAAGGAACAGTGTTCCGGATTAAAGTGGAAAGCAGAAAAAAGTAAAATGGAAAAGAGGGCAGGATAGTAAGAGAATGAGAAAAGCAATAAAAGGTTGTAGACCATTCAGAAAATGATAGAAGTTATCACTGCAATCATTTATCCATATTAACGATTTCCATAAGAAGATTTAGGAATTAATACATTCCAAGAGTTGATCATAATAAATAGAAATCTTACCTTCATCAGAATACTGAGGCTTAATTGAACTTTTCGATATTGACTCAGATATACTCAGCAAACTGCTATCTGAATACATTAGTCCATCTTCATAAGGCTCCTTATTGGCATTCCATTCTCCATCAGAGCATACAGTAACAGATGAGAATGGTTCAGGAGAATCAACAATCTCTTGAGGAACATGTGACACGCTGACTGGGGAAAGTACATCTCCCAATTCACTGGGCTTATTAGCTGAGGATCCTGTATTAAAAGTAATACCTTAGAATTTAAAATTGTAAAGCATTAAGTGTCACATGTAACTCTGTGTGTGTGTGAGAGAGAGAGAGAGATCCATGCCAGGGTGCAAAGCTACTTGCCAAAGTTGTCAAAAACTCACCTGTTTGGAGCATGCTGTAATTCATACAAGAAGCTGTTGAGAGATCACGCTGTGCAGATTGCAATTTTGAGCTGCAAAGAAGAGGTGAATCACCCAGGTCTATCGTATGGGAAATGGGTATCAAGTTGGACGAAAGAGAGTCCCTTGCTTCATCCTGCCATGGTTGCGGATAATATGCTTCTAGCTGGATTAGGTTTTGATATTCACGTGAAAGTATCTCCTTCAACACATGATCCTGCTGTTCTAACTGAAAACAAATGAGCTCATCTCTATAAAGCAGTTCTCAGACTAAAAATTAAACATCAGTCAACCAACAAAAGTGAACTCTTAGCTGGTAATGGAAAATTTGTTCAGAAAGCATTGGACTATGAACAGATCCTCACTTAAATTTAAAAAAAAAAAAAAAAAGAAAAGAATCATGTTACCAGAGAATTTGACATGTTTCTCTGGCTAAAAGAGAAATAACCACCAAAGAAATAGACCTTACAAACAGCATCTACTGATGGCTGACTTCTCAAGTCAGCCAAATTGTTGACCATCTGCTTGCCCACGTCCGAATTCTTTGTCCACACAAGACTCTTGCTGCAAAAGAAAATCGTTTTCCAAAAGTCAGAAAATTAAGAAAACATAACATTCACATGAAGTCATACGTCCAAGTTTTAACAACTCTATCCATGGAAAGAGATAAAAGTATTCAGAATTTACATTCTATTTCCAATCAATCCACTCACAGGAGCCCTTCTTTGATCGTTGGTCCACTCAATCTGATTAAAATCTTGTTTGTCACAGGAATGTTGCCGTGAATCAGTGTTACTAAGCCGCAGGATATCTGATGCTTCCTGGAACAAATAGGTTCCTCCAGAATTAGAGGGTATCCAAACGTTGAATCCGTTCAAATTCATCTCGCTTTCTACACATTCCTCCTGCAATGAAAATTGAAAAGCCAACAAGATTTAGGGGCTTCAACCCGTACCAGCTGACACAAATGCGTTTCTAGCTACTTGCAGAAGTGATACTGACGCTAATGCGAGTTAAAAAAATTTGGTTCAAATGCTGCGGCAGCAGCAAATTCAAGAAAGAAAGAGATCTTCTCAACAGTTCTTTTTTGTAACGCATTATTCCATAAAACTATTATATACACATACATACACACACGCGCGCGCGCACACACAAATATATATATTTATTTCAGGTAATCAAAGCACTTCAATTTATTTTCTTCTTCTTTTCTCTTTTAGGGTTGGAGAAGTGGAAGTGAAGCTTGTTTTCATGAACGAACATCCTATATATGGTTTTCATTGGAAGTACTCTCTCTTGTTTAAATACTCATCCCCTCACCACCCTGAGAAAGGGGTTGTGGCAATCACGCGAAATTCTCTTCGACAACTATGGTGAGATTGCCTTAAACAGTCTCCATCAAATAAAAGATTCATGGACTAACAAAGACTAATTGTTACAAAAAGAGAGTAATTACACGTAGAACTTACCAACAAACTTCAATGTTATTTATCTACACAACTTGAAGTAATTAGTAGCATCCATTACATTATACAACTAATTGCCAAGATAAGTTATTCAAGCAAAAGAAAGATTAAAAAGGCAGAAAACCGCCTTTCAAAAAAATCACTAAGTCTAATAATCAACCCTATTCTGTGGTTGCATTGCTGATCATTGATCAACGTTGCATGCCACTGCATAATCCAACAAAGGTTTTTGTAATTAGTTGACTCTTACTACTCACATGCAAATTATTCTACCATCAAAATTCAAGCTATTAAACATGTGAAGCAAATAAAAACGTAAATTGACATATAAAGTTACCCAAGAAACTATGATATCCAAACACAGCATTAGAATTCAATTCACAAAAATTATTGCTTTACCATCATAATTGTTACAGATTGGATAAGGTTTTTGGTATAATTAGAGAGAAGGAATATATATAGAATGAAAGAGGAACTTACAATTAGATTCCTTCGGAGAAAAAAGAAGGTTTGTTCGCGGTAGATAAAAGGGAGGGTAATAGCGCGGCAAGGAGTATTGGCAAGAATTTGAGGCTGAAACGAATACGGATTCGAATTTGGGTAGTATTCGGATTTCAGTTATTTAGCTGATTTTCTAGATAACTCGTTTTGAGGCCACTATTTATTTCGTACCCTATTTTAAAAGCTTTGCAAATATAACACCTTCACTTCACAACCGGAAGAATAAAAAAAATTGGTCTAAAATTTGGTCATAAGTTTTTATATGTAGTTCAGTCTCTTCTACGACTTCATACCATTGGTCTGGAGTTTCTAATGAAGTTGTGTGAAATCTTCTGGACAACTTTACACTAAGTGGTACAAAGTTTGATCATAAATTTTTTTGTAAGCAGTTTAGTTCTTACAACTTCAAACCATTGGTTGCGAGACATTTCTAACAATTGTGGTCTAAAATTTAATCCTAATTTTTTCTTAAAATACGTTTTTTTTTTTTTTGTCTTTTTAATTTAAGACCATGGGTTTACAAATCATGTTCCATATTATATCAGTTTCCTTGAACTCGACTTATTTATTACTTTTACTTCATCGAGTTCCAGTAATGCCAAGACCAACAGTAGGTTAATCAAGTAAACAAGCCAACATAATGTACACCTTGAGTAGTACTTGATGGTCAATGAAATCCATGAATTGTTTCAACAACATAATTACAATTACGATGAACTCACAATTTAGTAAATAATAATATATTTGAAGCCATAGCGTCCTACTTCCTGGCTGCCTTAGCATGATTATACCTTTAAAAAAAGGTACATAAATATAAAGACGGGTTTCAATAGATTATATCCCGTTAATCTTTTTGCAGTTATTTATTAAAAGAAAATTCAGCTCACTACGATGAATTTGGGCTTGAGTCAAGGTCCATTAATTCAAATAGGTCCTAAATTCTTTTTTTATTTTATCATCAAATGGGCAAAACTTATAAAGTTCTAAAATTGAACCACCTCAGAATCAGTTTCAGACATACGGATATGAAGTTTAAAATCACAGGTATGAAGTTTTCAAATAAAATCTACAGGTCTAAAGTTGGATACTGCCCAAGCCTAACTTCATACAAATTTAAATGAAGTTCAAACTAAGTTAGGCTTTGATAGTACCCAACTTCAGACTCATAGGTTCTTAATTTGAACTTTGGCTTTTCAACCTTCAGACCTAGACCTGATCAAGAAGCGGGAGGAGGAAATATGAAGTTTGCCCAAACAACTAAACTTTGAATAGTTTTTGAAAACTGAATATATTTTAAATAGGGATGCTACAAGCGACCTGGTTTATTTGGCCATTAGAATAAAAAAGTAAATAAGTGAAACAAAAATGTCAATAGTTATACGTGAGTCAATCTAACTCTAATACATTAGTTACAATATGCTATACTTATTTAACTTTAGGTTGTGAAACTCTGAAAACCACCCCATCACATGTCTTCTCAGAAGACCCTTCAAGCCCGTTATCAGTGAATCATTCCTCAACAAATAGATTACATTCTGGCAAGGTGAACTAATTTATAACCAGGCGCCACGTCACCTTTCACCGGACCTCTTCTGGGAAAAATGTTATAAATTGGCAGTGGCCCCGAAGGTTATTACAAGGTCTTGCTTCCGAGGACAAATAGTACTAGCTAATATTTTTATAAAAACTAAAAGTAAAGGTATAGTTGATACTCGTGCCCCAGAACAGAGTTGAAATCTAAAATAGTACTTCCGACCTAGTTTTCATGAATTGTGTCCTATGTCTTGCCGCTGTGTTCTAGGGTTTTACCTGAACCAGCATCTCTGAATAGTAGAAATAGGAGTATGCATGAATGGAGCATATCTTTGAATCAGAGGATTACATGCCTCCCCATCTTAGCCCACATGTTCTGATGGTAACCAGCAGTAGCAGGAGCTTGATACATAAGCTTCAATAGCTGCACAAGAGTTGAATACTCGTCACTGAGAGTTAGTGATAGTAGCAGCCTGACGTAATGTAATGTACTGACTGACATGATGGAACACGAGATGTAACTTGATGAAATTTTTGCGGACAAGAAGCTGAAGGTACTAGAACTTTTAGAGTTCCCTCATTTAGAATTTACAAGGAAAAAGAAGCTGAAGTACTTAAATGAAAATAACAGAATGACATATACCTGCCAGTACATGAAAGCTTGTATTATGTTACGCTGCCACCTGCATTTTTAAGGATGTGGAAAGTTAAATGTACAAAGTGGAAAGAGCAACGAGAATAACAAGTACCAGCACCAGTAACATAAACTTGATGTAAGAAAATAAGCTCTGATACTAACGTTAATATGGACACAATTAGAAGAAATCCAAGCCCAATCTCAGCCTGTGAAGACAGTATGCTAAGAGTAGTTGTGTTTGACACGACCCATACACAAGCTTCTTCCAAGTATTTC
This sequence comes from Nicotiana obtusifolia, assembly GCA_002018475.1. Lineage (NCBI taxonomy): Eukaryota > Viridiplantae > Streptophyta > Magnoliopsida > Solanales > Solanaceae > Nicotiana > Nicotiana obtusifolia. Next base: position 64,310 of record MCJB01052508.1, on the reverse strand, counting down.
CTGCAAATATTGCCACATAAGTCAGAGATAAGGAAAAAACATGCTACGACACCCCCCCCCCCCA
>MCJB01052508.1:42139-64226 GCA_002018475.1 Nicotiana obtusifolia | reverse complement strand
CCCCCCCCCCCCAACAAAACACACCACAAAGAATAATCAAGGGGAGGCACGAATAGGTAAAAGCACATCTAAGAGATTTACAACATGAATAAATATTTTACCATTGTATCAAAAATTTCCTAAGGTTTGTTCTGCAGCTTTTGTAGGATATTATCAATTTCAATCAATTTTAGAATCACCCATTTCAAGATAAACAGCTCTTTTTCATGATACTTAAGGAAAAGCAGTTCTGCTACCTGTATAAAGAAGATGTGCTGAAGTTGCGTCGAAGAAACTTCGCAACATGTTCAAGTGCTCGGCAGAAAACGGGAATCAAAGCAACTGCTCAGCATTGATCAATTAACACATGTTATTGAACCAATAGACCAAAATTCTATAAAAATTACAAAGAACAAGAGGGACAAACAAAAATAGACCAAAGTGAAGCTCACATTTCAAGTAAAGACGTGAAGTGACAAAAGTAAGGCAGTAAATGAAGTAGATAAAATCTTTTGTCACAATAACTGATTGAAACCAAACTTGAACTGCCTGCAAATTCCAAGCCCTAGGCTTCTGCAAAAAGGGTATTAGATTATCAAAAGTCACCTCATAGATCAAAAGACATGAACTAGCCTCAAAAAAGTAAGAGGGGAGAATCTGCATTCAGAATTTACCCCATATAAGGAGTATAACGAATATAGGGAAGAACACGCAGTTCCTGCAAAGGCCAGTCGAAATGCTCTGTTTGACAGTTTTGCAGGTATAAGTGGTAAGATTGCAAGAACTGCAACAACAAGGACCTGCAGAGAAGAGTACCAAAAATCAATCGTAAGAGCTGGCTAACTATTCTCTAGGCAAATCAAATGCAAGAGCGATAAAACCAATCATTAAAATCTTGTGGCGCATAATTTCAGAAATCAACAGCACATTAGAAAGCACAATGGAACAGGCAGAAATGCTTCAGTGAGATTAAGATAGAAGTTTATATGACATTTGATCCCCGAAATCCCAAGAGCTCTTAACAGACAATTTTCAAAGCCAATGAATATACAAAGGCTCTCCCCTCTTCGCAGCAGAGGCATGGCGCCACTGACAGAAGGAGTTAATGTACGTGACTATTTTGGAAAACTGACAAACACCCATTAACTTTTCAAGTTTTTCCATAGCTTGTCTCCAGGAACTTAAACAGCAAATTCAAAACAAAAGGTGATTTCATGAAGAGGTATGATATCATGCAATGATATTTCTGATTAACGACAAAGTGACCTCTTTTTTCCCCTTTCTCTTTCATAGCATCTCCTCTTCCCTCCCCTCCCCTCCCGTCCCCAATAAATCAATGTTAAAAGAAGTCATGATGAAAGGCAATAATCCTACAAGGAATTTTCCATAATGCATCCTGTTCATAGAGAGGCATCACCTGATAACAAAAGTTGGCATGTGGTAAAGCAGCGCATACCAGATTCCATCACTGTAAAGGAGATAAGGTCCTATCCTAGAAAGTATATATCCACTTTTGGACTCTTTGTGCTGATAAAGAGTTAACAATTAATCTTGTATCACATGGAGCAGTTAAAACATTTTAATTTGTTGGAAGAAGGAAGCAGCCAATCAAAACTTTCTCACACAGAAATCATGGTGCAAAAGTTAAAAAGAACTTGTTGCAAAAATTCAAATCACTAAGATGAATATATGGTACCCAAGCATACACTGAAAATTGTAGAGTTTGTCGATTCCATCGCAGCGATGTGGCACTTGAAGTTGGAGTTGTGGATGTCCCAGAAGTTCTACTAACTGACCCTGAAATAAATTTCATTTGGACAAAATACACATTTACATTTGAAGTGAAGCTGTCTACCACAAAAAGTGGGCTTTTTTGTTACCTTTCTCAACCAAAAAAAGGGGGCTGTTTTTATTCACTCAAAATTAACTATTCAAAAAGAAATTTATACCAGCGTCACGTTGTCTTGGCTGTTTGTTAGAAGTTGATGATGACGACGACGATGAAGAAGGTTGTGGGGCTGATGATCTTGCTGGTTGGGACGCAACTGCTGGTAGTCATTGGTTCAACAATTAGACAAGGATCCTGGACACATAGATATAATCAACAACGCGAACCTCAGAGGAAATTTCCCACGATTAAAATAATAACCATCCCCTGATTATTTAGATCATCTAAAATTCTACTGTCAGTTACAGCCAGGCTTAAGAGCCCATCAGAAAGGGCAGATGAGTCACTTAAAGCAAAATTCTGAAATGGAATTCACACTTCATGTTACTGCATGTTGAATATCTCTCGGTGTTACAAGTCCAAGATACTAGTAGCTCATGACTGTTACACAAGTATATAACAGAAAACCACCTTCTAAGTTTGTAATTTTATCCATTCCCCCTTGGAATTAGACGATGAGGATTTTATAAGCTCTGCTACAACATAACAATACCCAACAATGATCAAAACAATTTCATAATAGAAAGCGAAGCAAGTGGTACAGTTGACCCGTCAGAGGAAGAAGCAGAGGAGAAGGAAGTGGAAACAGTCAAATAAAGCAAACATGGTCCCAATATAATCAAGTCAAAATTTGTCCAACACTGTATTTATAGAAATGTACTAATATAATAACAAGCTAAGGAAGAAGAGAATGAAAAAGTGACACATGAATTTCAAGGAATAAGGGATCCCATGTAATCAGGGAGCCTCCATAAATTTCATTGGCTTGGCACCATATGACATAATTGCAAGGGAGAAGAAAGCAGTGCACTACAGTTGATGGGGCTATAAGAGAAGGCCTACGAAAACCTCATACTTAACACACAGCTCCACAAGAGCCAAAAAAAAAAGGATAATTAGCGGAATTTCATATAAACAATATCAGCTCAAATTGTAATAAGCCCCTAACACCCAATAAGCACAATTAAGAAGTACAAGCTCATATCCACATGACTCATCCAACGTATACCTCGGAGAGGGAAAGAAAAGAAGAAGCTGAACACACAAAGAAGAACCAGTATTATAAAAATAAGCCAAAAACCTGTTCTGCACATACACAAACTCATAATCGAACGAAACCGGCATCCCTGCATCAGGAAATTAAGCCTTCCGAATCAACAGAGGGACATTATATCCTTTATTATACCACAAAAAGTCCGCCATTAATTAACTGGCGAAATACAAGGATTTGGGAGCAGTTAGAAAAAAATACTGTAAACAGATTTAGTTTGTGTCATGAATCAAAATAGCCGTGATTCCACATTTGGGCTTTTGGCAAATTACATATGGGACCCTGGCTGAAAATAGAGCATGTGCACTGGGCATGACAGAGACCAAGGAAATCAGGAGATAAATAATACGTTCATTACATTCTAAAGTCAGGCTGAATTTTGTAGAAACTTCCCCTCTCTGGTCTCTCTCTCCCTCTCTCTGTAACTCTGTCTTCCCATCCCCTTTCTTTCTGTTACTATCCTTAGTTATTATTATTTTTTAGTGTAATTCCTTTGTTATCAGAATCAATATATCAATCTGTTATTTCTATATTTGGTTGTGGATATTGGATCCATAACATTGGTGCTTTCATTGACTCCTTCTACCATGGTGGAACTATTTCAAGCCCCAGTAATGGGTCGTTTTAGCGGTGAGAATCCTCAGAATTGGGTTCTTCAGGCAGAGAAGAATTTCACCGTCTATAAGATTTCATCGGAGCATAAACTGCCATGGGCTTCATTTTATTTGGATGGCGAGGCTTTGAAATGGTATCATTGGTTATTTTGAAACAAACAACTTGCAGGTTGGGACAATTTCGTGGACAAATTGTTTATTCGTTTTCGAGGTCGATATCGGGATGCACCTGATAGGCGTTTATTCTTTCTCCGGCAGTTTACCACAGTGGATGCTTATCCGGCACGGGCTGCGACTATTCCGTCATGGCGCAACATGGCTAACTTGCCCTTGCCTCTGTACTGGAATGCGCCCTCAGAGAACCCCAACCTGAACATTACCCAAAAGGTGTTTGCGGAAAAGCCAAATAGGGGAACTAAAACTGTTATAGTTACTGAATCGATGCTAACAACACCTGAGGAGACCTGCAATTCAGTTTTGGAGGAGGACAAAGAGGAATTTGAACCTCGTTTGCCACAATACTTGGTTGAACCATCTGAATACAACAACAACAATGGGGCACGCAAGAGGTTCAATGAATTGTCCGATTGGTCTAAAGATGTTATTCAGGAGCCGAATGCTATGCAGGAGCCACAAAAGGAGCTTACTTTAACAATAGAGACCCATTTCCCTAATGATTCAATGTATCATGTCGCTCCGATTGATGCAGCAAACAATAATGCTAACGTTGTTGAAAATGAAGACGAGGATAATAAAGAAAAAGTTGTTACCGCAATCATAGAGAAGGCTCCACTATATATTGGTTCTGCATTCTCTATTTCTAGTAACCTCATCATGATTTCTGGTCAATATGGACTTGGGCTAGCCCAAAACTTAGAGGCGATGTCTTGTTTGCTTTCTGCTTGCACTTACGACCAACTTCTAAACAGAGGTATATTTTGTCACTTAGGTGACCTTGGTCATGCTGATCTTGTCTTACCATTGCATCGATATCCAACTGATCAATTCAGATTAGACTTTCCATTTGATCCTGGCTCTAGTTTGCTTACCACGTTCCTTAGAGTTACAAAAAATTGTGTATTATGTGGTGCCTCGAGCAACTTTGAATGTGATAAGTTTGTGACGTTCACCGTGTGGAATTCTTGTACTACACCTTTGAAATTTCGATTCAGATTTACATACAGTGTCCGCCAGTATGTTCTGTTGGGAGTTGCTTTCGACATGCTTTCTAGACTTGCTGAAGGTATTAGTAGTGGTATAAACGATTTGGTTCCACAAACAAATTTAGGATATTTCCCACTGTGTTTTTGTTTGGATGATGCTCCTGGTATTTGGCTTTATTTTTATGGATCATGTGTCAATTTCTTTGCTTGAACGCTTCCTCTTCAAATGACCAAGAAAGAAACAGAAGCTATTATGACTAACACTACACAAGTTATTGGTTGTGCGCTCAATTTGTTCGACGAAATGGTGGAAACTGTGATTTTTTTTGTTTCTAACAAGGTGTTTTTAGGGAATTGGAATGGAGAGACAGTAAGTCTTACTGTCGAGAACTATGGCTTGGGCAACAATTTTTGAAGTGGTTCGACACTGGGCATGCTTTTATGATTGATTTTGGTTGTACAACTCTTACTAATGTTCCTTTAAGCTCTAAATCGGACTCGCATACATCGTTAGACGAAATTGCTAAAAGGAGTAAAGGTTTGGTTGCAATGTCGTACTTTGAGACTGTTGAGCGACATATAACGTACGTGTCCGTATCCACTTTTCCCATGCTCTTATCCACAGACTGTGCAACAAATAGCAACATTTGTCACTGTGATAGTATCTAATATTGAGGGTGTGGATTATGTGGCTGGGCTTGAAGGTCTCTTACTAAAGGTGAACAATTCAGAGATGAAGGCTTGGGCATTGGAGGTACATTCACTTTTTAAAACCTTAAGCAGGAAAGTGTGTGATTATATATTACCACTAGCCAGAATAGCGATGTACAAAACTTGTTGGAGTTCTGGTTGCTATAATGTAGACTTGTTGGGTGCATTCAATGGTGCACTTAGAGATGGGATCGTTTTATTATATTGGGGTCCTGATGCTTCCCAAGCAGATTATTTCAATGATGCCATTTCTATAGGGTCATTTCAAGCTTTAAGACTTGGAATTCTTGTGGTTGCTTCAGATGGTAATCAAGGAAGTCAAAGTTTATATACAAATCTAGCTCTATGGACGTTCCTTGTTGCTGCCAGCTATACTAACATAGATTTTACACATGCAGTAGAGGAAAGGATTAGTTTATATGATCTGATTGTAATGTGGTTAGACGGAATTACTGACTCGAACCTTGAGGGCAAGGTTCTTATTGAGAACGGGGGTATTGTTATGAATCAAAATAACCGTGATTCCACATTTGGGCTTCTGGCAAATTACATATGGGACCCTGGCTGAAAATAGAGCAGTGCGCTGCGTGTGACAGAGACCAAGGAAATCAGGAGATAAATAATACGTTCATTGCATTCTAGAGTTAGGCTGAATTTCGAAGAAACTTCCCCTCTCTGGTCTCTCTCTCTCCCTCGACTATTTCTCTCTGTGGTTCTGTCTTCCCATCCCCTTTCTTTCTGTTACTATCCTTAGTTATTATTACTTTTCAATGTAATTCCTTCGTTATCAGAATCATATATCTATCTGTTATTTCTGTATTTGGTTATGGATATTGGATCCATAACGGTGTGTATATACACATGAAACGAAAATTCAATCAGTTCAGCAACTAAGCACCAAATCTCAAGCTAATTGGAGTCATCATCTATATATGTTCCATTCTATTTGGCCCATTAAGGCATATGATGATTACGAAAAAGAGAAAGAAAACGTACAATGTAACGCTGGTAGAACTTGCGCTTGAAATGGTGGACGACATCGGAGCGGGAGCCCATATGGGGAGGAATGAGGATGTTGGACCAGTAATCGGCCCATCTGGGATCATTCTCATAGTCATACGCCGCCGTCGCTATTCTCTTCAATTTCTGTGGATCATCTTCTCCTTCTTCTCCCATCGCTCCCTGCTACTGCAAATAGTTGCGAAAATCCGTGGAGTTGTCGATGTTGCTTCTACTATTCTTCAGTCGTTTAGTCGCGGTGTTCTTTGGAACTCTTTTGACGGACAATGCTGGAGAATCCAAATACATTAATTTGTTATTTGTGGAATTTGTTTATTATTAGCTTTACACAAAAAGTAATTAAGTGTACCACAAATAAATTCTGAGTCCGCCCAGCGACATAAACTTACTTTTGGTGCCGACTAGTGGTCGCCACGAAACTTTTATTTCTTTTAGTGTTAACCGGTTATGATATTTCATTTGTTTTAATCTTCACTTCACGCTTATTCTAGACAAGTTCTTGTAATTAGCTTTCACGTTATCTAAGTATTCCTTACGATCAATCATATCTTTGGAAAAATCTACTACAATGCTTCCATAAATCTAGCGACTATGCTTTGTTCAAACTGTTGAGTGTTGAACGTTTGTTTTAATAATGTTTTTTTTAGATAAATAGCATATAAATATTACTTCTAACTTAACCGCGAAGTTAAACAATACTGTTAGGAAATTTTTTACATTTATTTAGAGGATTATAAATATTTATTTACATGATAATTAACATTTACTATAATAACTTTTGATTGATTGTAATGTCATATTTGCATCTTTGTATTTATTGCATTTCCATTCTTTGTACTGTAACATTACAGTGATTTTAATATAAAAACATAAAACTCACTTAGTTGGGTCATTCTGCCAAAACCTTTCAATTTGTTATCAAGAGCTCTAAAGATTCATTTTCTTCTTTATCGTGGCACCTTCTTCACCTACCCTTACTTCACCGGAAAATACTACGCATATCATGTTGATGCTCTCCCTCCAGCCACCTTCAATTTCTAATATAAAAATTGTTGTACCTCTTGAACTTACTTATTTGAACTATCTCACTTGGAAAAAGTTTTCCAAGTCTTTCTTACGTAGCCAAAATCTTTTGGATTTTATGGAAGGTTCTGTCCCATGTTCTAATCTCAACCATTCACAATACACATTGTGGATTCAGTGTGACACAACTGCTCATAGCTGGATCATTGCGATGTTGACATCATCTGTCCCTGACTCGCTTCAAAATTAGTGAACTTCTCATAAGGCTTGGAGCATGCTAGAGAAGCTTTTTCTTGACCATGTTTCTTTCTTTATGATCCATCTTAAAAATAAATTTCAGAATTTTAAGAAAATATCTTTTTCAATGAAAGATTATCTACAACAGTTGCATTCTCAATCAAGTGCGCTTACCGCCATCGGAAAGCTAATACCAGACGAGGAACTTGTTGCTCAAACTTTGCAAGGGTTACGCCATTCATACAGAACATTTGTTTCTGGATTAAATGCCAATAGGCCACTTTCCTCATTTTTGGCTCTGGGTCCTCGCTTCTTACTGAAGAGGAACACATCAAAGCTATTTCACCTGATGAATGTCAGCAACCGGTAGCTCTCCTTGCTACAACCAAAATTTCTAATGACATTCGTCACTATAATCAACAAAATCAAGATCATGGCTCTAATCAAACTCGTGGTCATGGGAGATTTCAGAATAAGAACCACGATCGTGAATTTGGCCAGAACAATTATCATACAAATTTTGTTAATTTTTCTCGTTCTTTCCTTGTCGCTCAAAGCATTCTTGGCCCTCCACCTATTCCAAATGCTACAAAATCGATGACACAATGCCAGATTTATTTTCACTACGATCATACAGCTGTGAAATGTCTCAATCGCTTCAACCATTCATTTGTCCCACATAATTCTCCCAAAGGTTTGTAAGCAATGAGCCTAGAAGAAGTAGCCGCAACAATCAGGTATCCTGATACAAGCGCTTCCTCACACACGACTGAAAACCCAAATGTCATTTCTAATCCCATTCCATATCAGGGTAATGCACAAGTCATGGTTGGAAATTGTAACCTACTTCCTATCTCACATGTTGGCCATGGTGTTCTTCCTACTTCTAAACAACCTTTGCTTCTTCAAAATATTCTTCTTGTTCCTTAATTTAAGAAAATTTAATTATCTATTCATCGTCTTTGTCTCGATAATAAGTGTTTTGCTAAATTTACCGACTCTTCATTTGCCATTAAGGATCCCAAGACCAACCACATACTGCTCCAATGTAGGAACTTTGGCTCGCTCTGTTCGTTTCCATCTTCTTCCAGATCCACTTCATCAACATGTCCCACTACTTTATTTGGATCTGCTTCACAATCTTCATTGTGACACAAGCACCTTGGTCACCCTGGAAAACTTGTGATTGATGTATCCTCACGAAATAAAGTTATTTTTAGTTCTTCATGCTTTAATACTTCTGTGTGTGATGTTTGTCATTTGGGAAAACAATCCAGGCTCCCATTTTCAAGTTTTACAAGTACAACAAATAAAGTCTTCCTTTTAATTCACTCTGATGTGTGGACATCCCTTATTGTGTCCAATTATAGTTATCGTTATTATGTGCTCTTTATGGATGATCATACCAAATTCTCTCGGACCTATCTCATGCACCAAAAATCCAAAACATTTGACGAATTTCTTGAATTTTATAATATGATATCAAATTGTTTTGATTCGTCAAGTTCATATTTCCAATATGATGGGGGTAAAGAATATTATAGTACTCAATTTAAGTCCTTTTTTCGTGACAAGGGTATTTTTCACCAAATTTCTTGCCCCATATACTCCCCAACAAAATGGCCATGCAGAACGTAAACATCGCCACCTTAATGATATCATTCGTTGCTTACTTTTTCAAGGTAATATCCCAGCAACGTTTTGGCCTGAAACTTTACTTTTTTCTACTTACATTATTATTAGGCTTCCACGCCAAAAATTAAAATTTTCCCATGTTTATTCCCAAAAGAGCCATATTTATCCCTTGTAAAAATATTGGGTGTCTTTGTTATCCACATACTGCCTTTGATCAAGTTCAAAAATTCCATTCTCATTCCACTCCTTACTTATTTTTTAGGAATTTCTTCGGATCACAAGGGATATTGGTGCTTTGATCCTTCAACTAACAAAGTGCTAATTTCTAGGCATGTAAAATTTGTGGAAGATATATTTCCTTATCCTTTTATGTTTCTAGAATCTAATTCTACTAAATTTTCTAGCAACTTTGATGTTTTCCACATATCAACCTCACCTACATTGCCTCTTAATATTTTTCCTCCACCAACCCATGTATTTCTCCGCTCAAATTATGGGATTCAAATGCCTCCTTCCAATTCTCATGCCAACACACTTCCTAATTCCCATAATTCTTCTAATTGAGATCCATCTAATAATTTCACTAATTCCTCTCCATCTAATAATTCTCTTAGTTCCTCTCTTTCTAATAATACTCCTAATTCATCTCGACCTAATAATTCTCCTAATTCATCACCCTCAAGTAATTCTCCAAATTTATCTCCTTCAAGTAACTCTCTTAACTCATCTCAATCAACCTTTTCTTTTGATCAAGTGGTCACTGCTCAACACTCTAAAATTCATGGGATAACAACTCGCTCTATGACGGTTTCTTTGAAGTCAAAAGTATTACCTTCTTTACTTGCAGCATCCTCTCATGTTTCACGTGAGACGTCCTGTTATTCTGAAGCTACAAAAGATCCACCTAGGAAAGAGGCCATGAGCGCAGAATATAACGCTCATTTTGAATAAGACGTGGACATTAGTTCCTCCTTCTCCTCATTACAATTTGATTGAAAATAAATGGGTATTCAAGATCAAAAGAAAAGCTGATGGACAGATTGAGCGCTACAATGCTCGTTTAGTCGCCCAAGGTTTCTCCTAACAACCTGGAATTGATTATGATCAAACTTTTGCTCCAGTTGTCAAACCTTGTACTGTACGCTTTGTTCTTTCTCTTGCACTTTCTCAGAATTGGAATATGCATCAACTAGACATCTCTAATGCCTTCGTACATGGAAATTTGTAGAAACAGTTTATATGGGCCAACCTCGAGGCTTCATCCATCCAGATTTTCCTGATTTTGTTTGCAAGCTTAATAAGCCATTATATGGATTAAAACAACCTCCTCGCGCGTGGTTTGAGCACCTTACCACATATCTTTCTGATTTGGTCTTCAAGCAAAGTCTTTCATATCATAGCGTATTTTTATACTCATCTGGAGGTATTCTAATTGTTATTCTCTTATATGTTGATGACATTGCTATCTTTGGCTCTTCTTCTCATCTTATTCAGCAGATAATTGATGTTATGAAATCTGAGTTCTCCTTGAAAGATTTGGGTCCTTTGAGATTTTTTAGGGGTTGAAATTACTCCTAATTCTGATGGATTAATGTTATCCCAAAGAAAGTATATTTCAGATTTGTTGATGCGGCATAATTTATCTGAACCAAAGCCAGTGACTACTCCTTTATATAGTAAGCAAAACTGGCACACTCTTGATTCTCCTTTTTTGAAGGGTCCAATTGAAAATCGAAAATTGGTTGGAGGATTACAATATTTGGCTTTTACACCACTGGATATCTAGTGGGCTGTGAACTTAGCGTCACAGTTTCTCCATCAATCCCGTCAAGCTCATCTACATAATGTTAAGCGAATTTTTTGCTACACTCGAGGTACCGCTGATTTTGGCCTACAACTCTATTGTGATATCTCCTAATCTTCTTGTTTATTCTGATGCCGATTAAGTGAGATGTCAATATAGTCAACGATCAACCTCTGGTTATTGAGTGTTTTTTGGAAAAAATATTATTTCTTGGTCAACTTAAAAGCAACCCACAGTAGCACATTCAAGTATTGAAACGGCGTATCGTACTTTGGCTTCTGCTGCAGCTGAAGTCACATGGATTCAATCGTTATTGTGTGACTTACACATTTTCTTAAAAGAGCATGTTCGAGCTTACTGTGATAACATTGGGGCATTATATCTTGCTCAAAATCCAGTGTTGCATTCTCGAACGTAGCATGTTTCAATAGATTATAATTTTGTTCGTGAGAAAGTTGCCTCGGGAAATCTTCTAGTTCATCATGTCTCATCTCTCAGCAACTTGCAGATATATTTACAAAGTCATTACCTTCAACAAGATTCACTGATTTGGTTAGCAATCTGAATGTTCGATCCTCCCGCTCAGATTGAGAGGGTGTTAGGGAATATTTTACATGTATTTAGAGGATTAGCATTTTTTTTGTTATAAGCCGTAAATATATTACCACAACAAATAAAAAACAATTACACACTAAAGAGCATTTGAGAAATCAATACCCCCTTCCATGAAGGTTGCATGTTTCCCTAAGCTTCCAAAATCAGACTCTCTTCTAATTACACAATCTGCACTATATACCTATATTTCTTAGCTCGCTTATTGTCTTTTACATGATCTATCCTTCCTCTAATTTCTTTCTTCACTTGAGTAACAACTTGCTCTATATTTACACTTTTTACCTTGAAATTTTTTCAATTCCTCGCTTGCCAGCTGTGATAGATTACTGCTTCCAAAACTGCTGCTGCAAGTTCTTTCTTGAATTGTCTCCGATGTCTGCCGTTGATCCATTGTAATCCCTGTGTCACTTGTTTCCTTTGCATTGTTATACCTGACCAGCTTTCCAGTCGATCTTGTAAATTTGATGACCATTCACACTCCGAGAAAAGATGTATCCTAGTCTCCTCTTTATCATTTTCAAATAGACCAAGATACCTTGGAGGTAATAGGAACATACAATCTAAGAAATCTTTCTTTTGTGAGTAATCTGTCCTGATTAGCCAACCACATTATGAATCTATGTCTTGGAAGCAATAAGGAGCTCCATATCAATTCTGCCACTATCAACATTTGCATATTTCCCAGCAGAGCATTGTAGCTCCTGGTAACTGAGTATTATCTATTGGTTGTTAAGCAATAAGAGCCATTTTGGTACCATCCTGTGATACTAGCCTCAAGTGCATGTAGTTTCCTCTAATACCAGCTACTATCTTGTGATGGTTCATGAGTCCAGAAATCCTGATTGTCTTTCTTATAAATACCATAAACCCATTTGACCCACAAAATGTCTTCCTTTCTTGCCAATTGCCAGACAAGCTTGCCTACAGAGGCCACACTCCACTTTGTGCAGCTTTTAATGTTAGCCCTCCATACTTCTTTAGGACACGTACTATTTCCCATGATCTCAGTGTTATCTTCCTCTTGTCATCAGTGCTTCCCCACAAATAATCTCTGCACCTTCTGTCCACTTCCTTAAAAAAACTTTGAGGTAGTATAAACATTGCACCCCAGAAATTGTATATTAAAAATAAGACTACATTAATTATTTGCAGCTCCCAACATAAGACAATATTTTAGCATAACTATTGGTAATTCTGCTTGTTATTTTCTGGGCAATCCTAAGTATCTTATTGGTAGAGTAACCAAAGAGAACCCTGTGATTGCCAGTAATTTCTTCTTCATCTCTTCATCTATGCCAGCCAAAAATAAGTTTGATTTATCAAGGTTTTCCACCAAGCCAGTAACCTCACTAAAGTAATTCAATGCTTCCATTACTCTAGTCACAGAACTAGTGTTTCCTTTGCAGAAAATCATTAAGTCATCAGCAAATATCAAGTGAGTCAGTTTAGTAACTTTGCACATATGATGGAATCTGAAATCAGGCAGACTACTCATCTTTTTCAATATTCTTGAGAGATATTCTATTACTAGTACAAATAGAAGGGGGGAGATGAGGTCTCCCTACCTTAAACCTCTTCTACCTTCAAAAAATCCATGCCCTTCACCATTCAACTTTACAGAGAACCTTGTGGTGGTAACACATGTCATCACAAGTTGAGTAAAAGATTCTGGAAATCCATAACCTCTTCAATAAATTCCTAGCTTACCATGTCATAGGCCTTCCTTAGATCTATCTTCATTAAGCATCTAGGAGTTGTTTGCCTATTGTAGTGTCTTCACAAATCATGACAGATCAAAACATTATACACTAGTGATCTTCCTTCTACAAAGGTTGCCCGATTCTCAGTCACTAGTGGAGCAATAGCTACCCTCAATCTTTTACAAATTATTTTTGAGATGCATTTATATAATATATTGCAGCAGGATATAGGTCTGAATTGACTTGCATATTGAGGCACTTCAACCTTAGGTATTAGTGCAATCATTGTGGCATTTATCTGCTTCGGAAGTTGACCATTGTTGAAGAATTCCAACATTGCCTTTGTGATGTATGCCACTATGATTCCCCATGTTGCTTTAAAGAACTCACTCCCATACCCATCAAGTCCTGGACTTTTGTTCTTATCTATTTGAAACAAAGCATCTTTAACATTTTTAGCTCTATAAGGTTGGACTAGCTGCAATTGTTGTTCTATTGATAGTGTTGGACCATTGATCAAGAAACTTCTGAATGCCCTGACTCTTCCTTGAATCTTTTTGCCCATTAATTCTTGATAGAATTCCACCAAAATTCTTGCTATATCTGCAGCTTCAGTGTGAACCACTTCTTGATTATCCTTCAGCTGCACAATGGCCTGTTGTATTCTTCTATGCTTTATTACAGAGTAAAAATATCTTGTATTATCATCCCATAGCTTTAACTAAGTGGTTTTACTGTTTTGTTGCAGGAACACTTCCACTTTATAAGAGATTTCTCTACATTTCAAATAGGTTTTCCTCTCCTGTTGCATTATGTTTGGGGTCTTTAGGATGCTGATGTAGTGCCCTTTGAGCCTGTTCTAACTTCTCTCTGAGCTCTTCCACTTCATCTACAATACTTTTGAGAGTACCTTCATTCAACTCTTTCAGATTTTTCTTTAGGATCTTCAGCTTCTTGACAATCTGAAGCATCTCACATCCATTCATTTGCTGAATCCATACTGCCTGCACTTAGTTAAGAAATGTGGATGTAGTGTCCAAGTGTCACAAAACTTGAAGGGACTTCTCCTTAGCATAGGAGAATTAGTTAGCCTGACACTTATGGAACAATGATCACTCATTCTGTCTGGCAGAACAATGGCACTATAAGCAGGCATATAATCCATCTAATCCCTATTAACAAACACCCAGTCAATCTTGAAATTTATTTTTTGATCACCATGTCTATCATTCCATGTGTTCGGCTACCTTGTTGTGGTAGTTCAATCCATTCACACGTATTCACACAATCCTGGAAATCCCCCCCCCCCCCATAGTAATAGGATTCCCACCAAATCCTATTATCCATATGCAACACTGAATTGAAATCTTCAAATATCAATCAAGGTAGTTGACATCCTTGGGGTACACTGTTCATATAACTCCATAACTCCTTCCTCTTCTCTTTATTATTATATGCATACACCACGGAAAGCAGGAATGCTCTCTGCCCTGTAGTGTGAATCACTTCACAGGTGATAGCCTGGGCTATCATACTTTGAACAGCAATTTGAAAATATTCTGGTTTCCAAGTGAGCCAAATTCTTCCATTATAATGTTTCTCCAAATTGGTAATATAGCCCCAACCCCTAAACATATTTTTCGTCACTTTTTCTATTTTATTTGCTTTAATTTTTGTTTTTAACAGCCCTACCAACCTAGTTTCCTGTTCATTGCAAAGGAATTTTGTCTCCCTTTGCTTATTGGGACCATTAAGGCCCCTAACATTCGCAACAGAGCAAGCTATCCATTTCCAAGACTGGGAATGCTTGTACCTCCTTCCTTTCTCACACCACCTTGTGTCATTGACTTGTCTACTTTCAGTTGTTCTAAGGCTTTGAATGTATTTGAGCTACTCACCTGCTGATCACTTTTGGTTTGTTGTCTACTAGGATGTAAAGGTGTGAGCCATCCTTCTGTGGATTTTACCTGCTTCCCTTCATCTGTCTTTTTTGTATCAATGCCATTCTTCCCTATTTGTTGTTGCTTCCCTCTTTCTTAGCCACCTAGACTTCCCGCATCCTCTGCTTGTAGCTTCTGCCTGTCCATCCATGTGGTTTCAATTCCCTCATTAGCCGGATTTTCTCTCCTGGCTCTCACTGGTGATACATTGGATTTCTTCTTTCAACATTCATCCTCAGCATGCACATACTTGTTGCAGAATACACATAGTATAGGCTTCCAATCATATAAAATTTTCTACTCAACCAATGCTCATTTTCATTACGAAACCACACCTTATGTGGTAGCGGAATATCCATTTCAACCTTATTAAGCAGTCTAGCAAAATGTAAACCAGTCTCTTTTCAATATTTTTGTCCACCATTAGAGGTTTCCCAATCAAACTCCCTATCTTACTCAAACCTTAAGACTCCAATATTTGAAGTCTAGTCCCGGCATTCTCACCCATATAGGACTGTGTATAATTCCTCCCTTGTAAATTCCATATCTGCATTCCATGCCTTGACTATAAGTGGTCTGTTATCAAAATGATAGGTCTCTCCTTAGATGACTTCATTTTTCCCTTCTACCGAATCAAATCGCACTAGGACTATTCAATTTTTTAGCATAGATATTTTGTTGATTCCATGTTTCCCCCATAACCTCTGGATATAACCATTTAAAACACTAAATGGAGGATAAGCCCCCAAAACGTAGCACACCACTGCATTTCTCCAGTATTCATTTTCAGTTGTTATGTCGTCAATGTCAATTTCACGTACAGCCGCATCACCATGCACTTTTGGGGAAACATACTCAAGCTTAAATCCGGCATTAGAAATCTTACCGATATCGAAATTGTCCCAGACTGATGGTTTCTTCAAGTCTTCTTCCATTGCCTCTACCTCAGCTGCCCATGACAGTTTGGGACTACTGCTTCTTCCTTGCACAACCTTCGTCCATGACTGTGTTGTTGGAGGAGTTACTGTTCGATCGAAATCCTGCTCTTTTTCGCTAACTTCTATTTCTAGCTGTATTTTACTGCATCCTGCTCCACTCGATGCTACAATTCCATTCTTCTGTTGTTGAATTGGACCTCTGAAACAAGTTCCTGAGCTTGCAGAACCTTCTGGGATGGAACACGTACTCTTTTCTCCAAGGTTGGCGCACATTAGCTCAACATGCGCCGAGAGAGAAATTGTGCCCTAGTCCCTTTTCGTCTCTTAGCTCTCTTATAGATAATTAGAATTCATTACATTTGATTGATTGTATTGCATATTTTTATCTTTGTATTTATTGTATTTTTATTTTTTGTATAGTAATATTATAGCGATTGCAATATAAATACATGAAATTCACTTAGTTGGTTTATTTCACCAAAACCTTTTAATTGATACCACGAAAAGAGGAAATAATTTTAATTTATAAATATTTTCTGTAGATGGACTTCAAATCATTTGGAAAAAATAATAACATACTTTGTATATCTTCCAAATGTAAGTGAAATAGAATTATTTCACCAGTAATTATGCCCTTTTTTTTAACAAACAGAGAGCAAAAGAAAATACATAAACTCAATTTATATTCAAAATTGAGCAAGCTACTCGCATAAAACAGTTGCAAAATTAGATGTACGTGAGATATAAATTACAGTAACGGTTTTCTAATCACTGTTTGCAAGAACGGCGTTGTGACGCACGGAATATTAATCTACTGAGCTTTGACTGAGTAATTCTAGGAGGTATTTCAACATTATCCACTTCTACTGAAAGAAGGTTTTGATCCCCAGACAACTGACCATGCATATTCAAGCCATTTTCAAGTTGTGTGGCCTTTTCCAACGTTCCAACTATTTTTCCAAAGCAAATATATCTTCCGTAGGCTCCGTAGTCCATATCTTCATAGACATAAACATGTGCTTCTGCCACTTTACTAACATCTTCAGTTGCTAGAAGTCCTTGCCATAGCATGAAATGACCACCTAAAATTAACATACATTTCTTCGAGTTAGTAAACGAATCAATCAATCAACTATGTCCTCTATCTATAATTGATATGTTACCTTTGAGATATGGAATAGAAGTTTCACGGTGAGCATTTGGGAAAGATGGTGCCATGAGAAGTCCAGGACATAAAGAAACAAGTTTCACCTTCATCTCCCTTGCTTTATTCCAAGCAGCTTTCTCTGCCCTGGTCTTGGCCAATGCTAGCCAAAGCTGCTTTTCCATGAAAAAAATTTAATAGTTAAGAAGATTAAAAAAGAGCTCTTCTTAGCATAAGCGAATCCAGAATATAGAGTCAGTACTGATTCAGAATGAGCATGATCTTATTAAATGTATATGTCTTAGTTTTATTTGTATTCCCTCTGATTTTTAGACCAAAATGAAGAATGAAGGTTAACAAATAGTAAAAAGTACCTTGTTTTCTCTGCAGAATGCTTCATCACTCCAAGAACTCTCATCTATAAGGTTTGGCAGGTCATTGCCTTTCCAGATGCATGCAAGTAGAGAGGAGGTGAAAATGCATCTTTTTATATATGCTGCCCTGCCACAAGCTTCTATCACATTCTTTGCTGCTTCTGTTTCAAGAAATGCCGTCCGTTCCTGAGACATGTTGGCTTGTCAGCATACTTTTCGGATTTACATATTTGAATTTTTGTTTTGTAGAAGTTAAAAAAAAACATTACACAGGCAGAGCTGCACCAGAAGGAATTTAAAGAACTTTCTCTCTTTTTCTTTAATACATTTTTCAGTAATCTGTTGTGTATAAAGAGGTTCAAGAAAAGTTGTTGATTCAATTATTCTATGGGCGGATACAGAATTTTAATTTGATTTTTTCAACCTTTAAATTCTCACTATTGAATCCCTAGCACTTTTGAAATATGAGTTCAGACTTCAAAGTTCAATATTTATTGAAACTTTAGTTCACATATATTTACACTCTTTGTGGAAAATACTCGATTTAGTTAAACCGAGTAAACCAGGCCCCATCCGCCTCATCCTAACCAGGGGACAAGACTAAAACAGATAAATATTTCAGAGTTGAGAAAGATCAAATACTAGATGTGGACAAATGTACTGATGCTACATAGTTTTCCTTTTTTCTTTTCATTGAGTACTAAGTACCAAGTTTAGTGACTATATATAATATGCAGTGCAAAAGAGAAAAATATGACCAACCGTGTATCCAGAGATCCCATGTGGATCAATAAAAGATGATGTGTGGAATATAGCATGGCAACCTCTAAAAGCACTACAGAGGCTCTCTAAATCACCCATTCTTGCCACCACAACACTTTCCAATCGCCCCATTTCTTCTCTCATCAGCTCCTTCATGTCCTCAAGATTAGCTGCTCAAAAGGAAATAACTTGCAAATATTAGCAAGAAAAACCAAAGATAAAGGACTGCACAAGTACACAACTAATTAAGGAAAAGGTTGCTAGTACATTGATTTTGAATGGTAACTCGAACAAGGTAACCACATGCCAAAAGCTTCTTGATCAGGTGAGAACCAAAGTAGGAGTTTCCAGTGGTGACACAAACAATTTTCCTGTCTCTTGCATTCAGACTGCAGCTAAAACTATTAGCAAAGCACATTCCATGATCATTCCTCTGCTTTGGTAGCTTTATTGGTAAGGACATTGCCACCTCCATATCTCTCTCTGCAGCTCAGAATCTGAAGTTTTCTTGTAATCAAAGCCTTAAGCTACCTGCCACTTAAGTTGGTATAGTGAGAGTGTGGCTTTCTTGAACTTCTAAAAGATACTACTCCACTATATAGTTACTAGCTAAAATACTATAAATAGTAAAGATGACAAGAAAGATGAGTTGATGTGATTGTATGGAAGTTTTCACTGTCAACTAGAAAGTTAGGTTGCGTTTGTGGATATAAGTGCCCCCAATTTCTGCAGTTTAGGAGGTCTGTCTGATCAGCAATTATTTATATATATATATATATATATATATATATATATATATATATAGGATGATTTTCAAAGATTAAGCCAACCCCTTAAACTTGATATTAGATCTTAGGAATAATTTAGATTAGGATAAGAGATGTATATTTAATTACAATTAAGGAGGTAGGTTGAAGCTAATCAGGTTCCCCATCTACACCTAACCAACATATTAGTCGTTCATTAAAATATGAAGTCTTGGATACACCTGTGTAATTCAAGGGAAATTCACTTCACTCAAGCAAATCATGAGTTCACACTAGGATCATAGTATTTTTTAATGGAAATTTGTGATCAACCACAACTTTTCAAATAATTTTACCAATTTATAAGGCAGAAGGGTTGCTTACGTGGAGACTGCAAAATCGTCCAAAAGAAAAGTCATCCAATTGATGCAAGTGCGACACTCATTTAATGCTAACCGGTAGGGTTTGTGGCTTTTGAATCTTACACATCCTAGCTTCTTCTAAATCACAATTTATTGAAATTATGTACGTAGCACCACTTTTCATTAGATTGCAATTCGAAAACATTAAAGATTTTTTTTAACTTCAATGAACTAAACTTTGACCTTACATTGCACGTTCTTTTACAAGTCATCATACTCTTTTCTTATAAGTCAGGTTAATGACATTCGCATGATTAACGAGTAATATCTCTAGGGACAAACTTTGGTTGGTCAAAATAGCTACACAGAACAGTTGGTTGTCCTTGAGAATTTATCTGCATTTGGTACCAGACAACTTCGTAAACAGAACAAACAACGATTACTTAGCATGTATTTTAAGTCAAACGAACTCTTGACTAATATATCTACATTGTATGAATAGAATGTTGAATTTCAGAATGCTACAAAACCAATTGTTTGCCGTGTGATCTAGTAAAGACAACAAAAAGGAGCTAAAAGAGAATGCAGATTTCAACGCTAACCAAAAAAGGAATAGCACAGTGATTTACACAACGTAATTACAGGTCAGATCTCTCAGTGAGTTATGGTATATTCATTTGAAGATTGTGAGAAACCACCACTTGTCGGCGTCGAATTGCTAGGATTTTGCACCAGGTGGGAACATAAGGGAAATATTTGATAATAAGCCATTGAAAACTCAACTTCTATAGCTGCTTTGGGAGTAATTGAAGAAATCTGAACTGTACTCTTGACTTCCAAAGGCCATTCTTTGAAACATTCTTATCTGTGCAGATTGTTCCCTTGAATCAAAAATTTCACTTTGTCCAGGTTTCATTCCATTGGACAGATCTGACAGCTCATCCATGGAATCTAGAGCTCTAACGACCTGGAACGGGAAGACAGAGACAATGCAAAAAATTTAGGATTGCAGCAAAATGAATAATAAACTGCCTCTGCAAATAAGACTAATCACCTGGCTCATACGAGGCCTTTTTGGGCCTGAATGACGTACACAAGCTGCAGCTGCTTCAATCATCCGGAACATCTCACTCGCAACAAAGTTCTTTTCAAGCCTAGGATCTACTATATCTTCAAAATTTTCAGTCTCAAGTGCTTGAGCAAGCAAAGGTCGAGCCTACAAGATAGAAGGTAATATTCTCAACTTAACTTATCGAAGACTCTACCCAAGTGACTATGAGAATAATGTATAAGCAAACAGGACAAACTTTCAACAGTTCCATCCCTAGTGTGAATAGTGATATTATTAGTCAGACAAGGATAATAGCAGTATCACCCCTTCCTGATATTCTGTAAGGGTATTTAGGTACAGGGGATTTAAAAAAAGCATGGGTTACTACATTTTACCCTGTTAGTTTAAATTAAGGGATCAAAGAGAATGGTTAAGTAAAGTTGGCAAGTGATCAAGGAATGGGTACGCGGCATGGGAGTGGGTGCCTCATCTTTTCTTTCATGCTCTTTTCTTTTATTTGTTGATAAAGAGCTACCATGTCCTTTTCTTTTATAAACTGCAGCAGGTTTTGTTATGAACTTGTTAGTTTAAATTACCTTCTTGCAATTCAATTTAGGATGATCTAAAAAGAACAAGAAGTGTAGCCCGAAAGTAGAGGAGGTCGTCTCTTTCTAAACTAAAAAGGTAAATAGTACTTGACCCAATCACATAGGTTGAACTTTATGTTTTGTTTTTATTAAAGACAACTGAGGATTGCATCGTCATCCTCTGCCAGGGTGATGGAACTTAGAGAGTAAATTAAGTAGAAACGACAATTAGACCTCACAGCTAGTCAGTTAGCAATACTAATAGAAAAATCAATATAAATATTGAGCGTAATCCACTGCCAGATAAACCTAGTAATCTAACTGAGTGGAAAGAAGTAAGAATATTCCAATGCTACCTGCCTCGCTTCCAAGAAAAGGTGAAATGCCAAGCTTGAAGTTAAGTGATCTTGACCTTGCCACTTGAGCTAGATACCATTTTCTACTCAGTTTATACTAGTCTCAATTATGTTAGTGCTTTAGCATTTTGTTTTTTTGACAGTCCTAGTTGTGCTATTCCTAAATCACTCCTCTACATCTTTTTATTAAATCAAATTCATTTTATTATATATCACTCCAGCCAACTATCTATGAAACACGAAATATTATGTTTACACAAAAAACTCAAATGAAATGAACTGTCTCCTTTGATTCTCCATAATAGTCACCCCCCCCCCCCCCCCCCA
>MCJB01052508.1:22278-42119 GCA_002018475.1 Nicotiana obtusifolia | reverse complement strand
CCCCCCCCCCCCCAAAAAAAAAAAAAAAAAAAGATTACCTTTGACTCTACATGCTGGGCCTAGGTTTCAATATTTAGTTTCTCTTTAATTCAGCATACAAGGGATGCTTGGACACAAATTTTGGTTCAGCATCAACATTAATCATTGCAGGAAATTTACAAGTAGTAAAAATGTGAACTTACCCATTCAACCAGGCTTTCATCACCTAAGGGCTGAGATTGGTCAACAGGTTTCCGCCCCGTAATAAGCTCCAAAAGTACAACGCCAAATGAATAAACATCAGATTTCTCCGTTAATTTTCCACTAGATGCATACTCTGGTGCCAAGTATCTGGAATCATTCATGTTAATATCAAGTAATCAGCTCAAGGCATCATATACAGCTACAAAATAAGTCATTTCGATTAATATCAGTTTAGCCCACTTCTTTGTGTAGGATAACAGGGCCAATTGGAAAATTTAGGCGGCTGACAGTTGCATAATGGTTGTAAGATGCTGCATAAAAGCAACTGTTTGACTGAAGACTAAATCCTGCCCTCACACAAGAGCACAAAGTTACAATTTGGAGCATGAAACCAACTTTAGGCTGTTCTTACAAGTGGGAAATCAGTTTATGTCATTATTAAGGTCAATTTATGGACTCCACCGAGGTTCAAAGTGAAACGGATGTGACATAGAGTAATAAAAGTTTTTTAAAAAGTAAAAGCAGGTTTAGGATCACAGTTTATGGAGATCACTTGTGGTAACTGCCAAAGGTATTGAGGATATTGCCAGTTGATACAAGATCGTAAGAGCATATGAGGCCAAAATAGAATTCTTCAAATTTAAGACTTAGCACATGTATGACCTACCCAAAGGTTCCCATCACACGAGTTGACACATGTGTATTGACATCACCTGCTAACCTTGCAAGCCCAAAATCTGCAACCTGCAAGGAGAAAATGCATTGCAAAACTGCATAAAATGCATGAATTATGAGGCATAACGCATACGATTTGCTATACACAATTACAGCATGGAACACAAGATATTTTGGTTCAGTAGCCTAAATTCAACAAACAATGACAATACCAAGTCACAAACATAAGTTTAGGTTGGATAAATTGGCATACCTGTGCTTCAAAGTTGATATCCAAGAGAATGTTTGATGATTTGATATCCCTGTGGATAATGCGGGGATGGCCTGAGAATGACATAATTAGCAAAACTTTAGAGGATAAATCAGTAAAGAAAAATTGCATAAAACAAAAATATGCTCTATCACCAAAGAAAGCCCATGGCAAATTACAACTTAAAAGATTGGTCAATTTTAGTATTAGTTTTCATTAATAAACAATGCTGACTAGTCAAGGTTTTACATTTCTATCCGAAGGATGACAAAATCAGGCTATTTTGATGGAAAACAAATGCTAAGCGAAGAGCATTTGGTATTTTGCATCTGAACTTCTTTGCAGAAATCTAAAACCGCTCCTCTAACCACTTTGTATCCATTATTCCTTTTATTAAGTATCCTGAAGCCCTAGGCTTTAATGGAACAAGTGGAAATATAAATATAAAAGGAAAGAAGGAAATTCTTTTGATACTGGGGAAAGAAGGAAATTACAGTCTTCATGCAGATAAGCAAGTCCACGTGCTGCACCAGCAGCTACTTTTACTCGGGTAGCCCAATCCATAGTCCCGCCTTTACCTGCAGCATTTAATCAAGTGATAGAAGTTAAGTTGCAATCACATCTGAGAATAGAGAATGTTTATGTTCACTGAAATGTGGCACAACAGAAGGCCAATTGGCTGTAGCCAATGTTAGCAGCTAGTCATGTCGTTGGACATTATTAGCCATGGTAACGAAATAAGCAACTCATCTTGAAATTGTGGAATTGGAGATCTCAATCATAGAAAAGAGAATCTATAGTACAGTAATCCAAGTACTTTAATTCATCAGTTCCTTATTTCACACCGGTCTTACCATGAAGATGATAGTCAAGTGTGTCGTTTGGCACATAGTCGTAGACAAGTAACCTTTGTTGCTCTGAGATACAATAACCAACGAGCGAAACCAAATGACGATGGTGTACACGGCTGATAATCTCAACTTCTGCTCTGAACTCACGTTCCCCTTGTCCACTTCCACTTTTCAGCTGTTTGACAGCGACTTCCCTTCCATCACTAAGAACACCTTTGTAAACACATCCAAACCCACCTTCACCCAAAATACTATCAGAGGAAAAACCATTTGTTGCCTCAGCTAATTCTTCATAAGTGAACCATGATCTTGAATTTCCAATACCGCCATGCTCTGGAGAGTACATAAAAGTGCTTTGCGAGCCGCTTGCAGCTAGATAAGCAGAATGTTGGGACCTTGACCTTAGGAAGGATGTATCTGGAAAAATAAGTATTTTATTACGGCTCCAAAGGCTGGGAAGAGGGTGGGTTGTTACACTATTAAAATAAACTGTAAACAGTACTTGAAAACAAATTTGCACAATTGGCACAGAGAAAATCAATTTTTCTGACCCGTACTTTATACTTCAAAGCTGATCAATAAATGGAAAGTTAAAAGAGAACACAGATATCCAAGTTACCCAAAAGTTCAATACTCTAGTTTTCTTGAGAAAGTAATTTTACTGAGTGCACCTGCACTCAACTCTGTAGCAAAAGGAAAAAGGATAGAGTAAATTTTCATGCAAAGAAGCAAAAGTATTCCTCCGATGTTCAGTAATACAGATGGGCCATCTGTAATTTCAAAAAACAGAGCTTATACACCAATTTTTTGATAAGGAGTATACACCATTTTAAAGCAACAACAACAACATCAGCCTAGTGTAATCCCACAAGTGGGGTCTGGGATGGTAGGGATGGTAGGATGTAGAAGGGCAGAGAGTCTATTCCGATAGACCCTCAAATTCCTTTTAAAGCAAATTCTTTTTATTTAGAATGATCATTATGGTTCAAATGCAATAGTTCTTTGTCACCACTACAGTAATCCATGCAAGGAAGCATTCGGTAAAGGATGGATGCATTTAGTTACTCCGGCAAAGTAGAATGACTTAGCCAATAAACAAATTTCACACAACAAAATCCATAAGGAAATTCAAGACCTATGCAAAGCAATACCTGAATTTGGTGAGGAAGCAGCAAATGGAGAGGGTCCCAAGTAATTGAGATTAAATGCACTCTCTCTTTTCTTTCGCTTCCGTGTAAACCAGACAGCAAGAATCACCAGGCTAAGGGCCAAAAACCCAGCAACAACACCAATTGCCACTACGCCTCCAGTCTTATTTCCCCCACCATTTCTGGGACTTGAATCTGCAGTGATAGCAGGGTTAGGGGTAGTTGATTTAGCTGTGGGCTTCTCAGTAGGAAGGCGAGGCACAGGTAATGGAGGGGGAGCTCCAGCTAGAGATGCATTATTAGGGGGAGCAGGAGGAGAAATAGAAGGGGGTGGAGATGTTAAGGGGACAGGTGGAGGAGCAGATGGCAATGAAGCTGGAGGGGGTGTTGATGCAGCAGGTGGAGGGGAGTTTTGTGGCGGGTTTACAACAGGTGGTGGTGGTGGTGATGGAGAATCAGGGGGTGGTGATGGATTTTTCACTGGTGGTGGAGGGGAAGGTGAAACTGCTGGAGGGGGAGAAGGTGGGGAAGGAGGAGGGGCTGGAGGAGGAGATTCTCGTGATGGTGGGGGTGGAGATGAAACTGGAGGTGGGGCACTGGCAGGTGGAGGAGCCTTAGAAGAAGGTGGTGGTGGTGAGGGCGGTGGCGGCGGTGATACTGACGGTGGTGATGCTGCTTCTGTCGGAGGTGGTGGTGGAGGAGGTGGAGGAGATTCTGCAGGAGGTGGTGATTTTGACTCTGATGGAGGAGGAGAAGGCGGAGCTGGTGGAGAAGAGGATTGAGGAGGTGGAGCTGAAGAGTCTGGAGGTGGAGGAGGAGATGTACTAGAACTAGAATTTGAAGGTGAAGCTGCAGGGAAAACTGGGAGTGGAACAACAGAAGGGGAAGAATCTGGAGAGGCCATTTTCAATAAAGGTCTCAACTTTAATCATGAATTATGCAGTAATCCTCTAAAATCCACATTGGAATTTCCCAAAACACCTCATTTGCACACAAATAGCCAAATATCCAAGATTGCAAAACCCTTTTTCCCAGATCTTAACTACTGTGTCATATGAAAGCCTCAAATTGAAGTCGCGCTACTGGCCAAGAATCAACCTTTCAAGCCAAAACTAGTCCTATAAACCCTATAATTAAACAAAGTTAACCCAGATTAACAGATTCGAAAGAGAAATGAGAATGCACCAAAACTGAAGTCAGCAGCACCTAGATTCAGTAGTAAAGGAAAACTTGACAGACCCAGATCCCTCAAATTGTCATTAGGATAAAGCTTAATACAATGTTAGTAGTTCAAAACTCGACTTGCCTCTTAACCCACTGCTTTCTCTTAGACTTCTGGGTCTTGCTCAATTACAGATAGGAGGCTTAGAACATGAGAAATGGTGAAGCTGTACTAAACAAAATGAAATGTGGGCAAATGGGGAACGTGGGTGCGACTTCGAAATAGTCGTTTCTTGATTTCGTTTAGTAAATCAGAATCTTGAACAAGAAAGACACAACATGGTGAGGCCTAGGGAAAAGACTTGGTGAATAGTGATGGACTCGGCATTTACGTCAAACAAATTAATTATTATGCGGAATGAAGATAAATAAACATTCTTCTGCGTGTGTGAAAGAACGTTATCGAGAAGCTAAGTCAAAGAAAACATCATGAAGCCCATGTTCAAGGATGAGGTTTTTTTCCGGTTTTGTGGTCTCTGCACAACAATTGTAAACAGACAATCATTAGTCATAGACCCAACACTACGTTTAGAATATTTAGTAAACTACTACTTAGTTGTCTTCTCCGATCTTATTTCTTTTGTCAGTTTATAACTGTCATTGTCTATGGAAAAACACATATACGTTGCTATTAGCAGTAATTTATGACTCACTAAATTACTCCCTTAATTACCGGCTACGCGTAAATAATGGCGGTGTTGTGCTTAGGTTTCCTTTTTCACTCTTTCTTTTTCCTTTTTCGCTTTTGAGCTTAATTTTTATGTGTAAATTCGAGGGGAAAAAAAGTTTGCATTATCATATCACTAAAAATAAATATGAGATTTCCATCATAAATGAGATTATAATCTATTCTATATTAAAAGCGCGAAAGCCCTTAGCAAAATGTTGTTTGCCTTTTATTTCTTTTAAAAACAGATTTCATATTGAATAGAATTGTAATTTAAGTTATTTTCCAAATATTTAGAATTTTGAAACCAATTAAAATTTGACTTATTAAATCTGTCCCTATTTAAATTATGTATATAATCTGAATATTTAGGTCACTTAAATCAATTAAAAATTGACATTATATAGACCGAAAAAAATATAACCAGAATTGTTCACATGATGAAATTATCTTCAAGGAGGTCCATGTTATTATTCGTTTAACTTTTAATTCTAACTAAATATTTCTAGTCTTACACAACTTTTCTTAAATGTCTTTTAGAGAGTTGAATGGGGCTGAAACCAAAATTAAATGTAGTATGTTCTATACCACGTGTTGCTACGAAGAAATTGGGAATGCCGTTTCTGGTTTTTAATTTTGGCTGTTTAATATGACCACGCTTACAAACATGACAAAATAAAAATTACTGATTACATAAAATTAGAAAGATGTACGAGAAAATTACTTTAGTAACAATCTTCTCGTGAAAATATTAGAAAACATTTATAATTTTATTTCCGAATCAAATTAGAATCACTTTTAACACTTCCCAATTAAAATATAAAAACTTATTATACACACACAAGAAAACTAACACACCAAATCCGTGAAAATTGATTGAAATAATAAACTCTATTTTTTATGTTTACATCAATTTTATGCTTTTGCTCCTTCTAGGATAGTATCAACGTCTTATGTCAGTTAGATGACGTCCTGTTTATGTCTATTTAGAATGAAAATAAGAATATATGGCTTTTTAAAATTAAAAGTAAAATAATTCTAAATCTTCAAAGTTATATGATCTTGTTGAAACTAAAGATGATGCATGGCTTATAAAATTATAGTAATAAAATTATAAAATTGAAATGATTTTATATTAAATATATTGACTGAGATGATTGAGAACTCTTATGGGACAAAGTTTCTTTTTTTGTTGAGTTATCAAAATAGAATCAAAAATCATCAATTTCAGGAACTTAATTTTTCCTTTGACTATTTTATGATTCAAGCACAAATTTAATATTATTTTTAAAAATTTGTACCCATTGAGATAAAATACACACGTAACGTGTACGAAGGCCCTTAGCGAAATGTTGTTCGCCTTTTTTACCCTTTTAAAATAGAGTTCACACTAGACAAAATAGTCATTTAATTATTCTTCTAGCTAATATTTAGGTATTTGAATCAAATTAAATTTATTATTTTAAATTCTTTTCTTATTTGAATTAAGTAAGAAAGTCTCTATATTTAGGACTTTAAATAATTAAAATTTTACCTAGATTGTTTCCAAGGCAATACCTTAACTTACTGTAGTGCATATTTCCGTCAACTAGAAAAGGGCTTTTTTTGGTTAAAAAAATGTTTATTACAAAATTTGACTTTAAGAAATAAGAACTAGCTTTGAAATTCACAAACCTATAGCTAAATACTACTCAGCAATGAATGTTTGCCTTTTAGCTACATAATTTATTTGTCATATTTTTTTATTTCCCTAGTTGCCCTGTCTAGAATATATATTACTTAGACAATTATTTAAAATGAAATAAGAATAAATAATAGATTACTAAGCTATCAAAATTATTTTCTACTGACTAAATAAGATCAATATTTGTCATTTTCAAGAGCTTATATTTTTTAAATTTTATTTTATAACTCAAACACATTATTTAATAATATTTATATAATTTATAAAATTTATACTTATTGATATAGGGTACACGCGCAAAGCGTGTACCTTGAGACTAGTCTTAAAATAAAAGAGGTTACATGCTGTAAAATAATAAATTTTATTTACATTATAAGTGCATGCAAGTTAATCCTGGCTTCGAATATCTCCTCTTTTCTCTTTCTTTTTTTCATGTTGCTGAGACGTTACAAACCAACGTGGAATTTCGAATATGAAGTACATAGGAGTAAATACTAACTTGTTAGTATACCATAAAGTTTGTTGAACTAACGCGAGAATAATG
This sequence comes from Nicotiana obtusifolia, assembly GCA_002018475.1. Classification (NCBI taxonomy): domain Eukaryota; kingdom Viridiplantae; phylum Streptophyta; class Magnoliopsida; order Solanales; family Solanaceae; genus Nicotiana; species Nicotiana obtusifolia. The sequence continues at coordinate 34,896 of MCJB01052508.1, read as the reverse complement.
GTTTTGCTTCAACAAGGGCAAGAGTAGATGCGGTGAATTGTGCATGTTGATGTTGAAAGCAAAGTTAGATTTCTTTTTTTGTGACCTCTGTCATACTAGACTTTACAATGACTTCTTCCTCCTTCTGAACATTGAGTTTCAACGTTTGAGCTTGAAAACTAATTTGAGAAAAGCTACTTGCTTGCAAAATTTTCAAACAAAATTTCGGGTAAAGAAGTTATATTTGAGACACTTTTTCAATCAAACAATCTTCTTTCACTAACCACTTTCAATTTCTTTTTTAAAAAAAAATAAAATAAATAAAAGGCCATAATTATTCAACCAAGTTTTTGAGCAAACCCTTTCCGCATAACGTTTTTCATATTCCCTCGTTTTCTTAGTGACATGTTCTTTTCTGATTAAACAAAATAATCAAGTGAAAGCTCCATTTTGATATGATATATATAATCTCCATCTATGGCATTATTAACATATTCCAACAATTGAAGTAGACGCAGAATGTAAATTCTTTTCTTTTGCCAGAACTAGTGATAAAATTATACTGTAGCAGTCTAATGAATAGTACTATTTTATACTACGAAAAATCATCAGATTCTTCCGTTTGTTTTTATCGGAGTAGGTGGTTGTCGTGAAGAGATCTTTATGCTGAAAAAATTTTGCTTTTCAATGGTAAAAAAAAGAGAAAGGGCCAAATATACCCCTATACTATCAGAAATAATTTTTATATACCTTTCATTATATTTGAGTCCAAATATATCCCTGTCATTATACTATTGATTCAAATATATCATTTTTCCGTTAAATTTATCTAAAGTGGACATCCAATGCTACATGACACTGACATTTGATGAGGTGGATGTCACTTGGCTTGCCACCTCAGCGTCCGTAACCCATTTTACCCCTTCCTTTTATTTTTTTTCCGCCACTAATTTTTTTCCCTCTACCCCACTATTGTCACCATTACCACTACCATGAAAAATATTGTATTTCAAATTTTAGTCTTTTATATATGGATTAGGAGCAGTGATGTGGCATGCCATGTGGCATTCACTTCATCAAATAGCAACGCTACGTAAGATTGGATGTCCACTTTGAAAAAAATTAATAAAAAAAAGATATATTTGAACCAATAGTATTATAGCAGGGATATATTTGAACCTAAAGTATAACAAATAATATATTTAAACCTTTTCTCATAGTTCAAATATATATTTGGCTGCCGTAAAAAAAAATTACTAGTACTATATTTCAAACACCTAAGTCCAACCCCAATTGCTTTCTATCCACATTGGAAAAATGACATATTATCTAGATGGTCTTCTTGTTTGCAGTTTGAGTTATTCCATTTTCCTTTACATCGTCATTAAAGCATCGGACAAGTCTCAAGTCACCCTCTGATTGTTTTTCCGTTTTTCCTTTTCAATAAAACCAGGCAACTTTTACTGTCTTTCATTAAAAAGAGAAAAGTCCCAAGTAAATTTGGGTATCATAAAAATTCAAACATTATAAAATGTAACTTATTTTAGATTACTTCATGTTTGTTGCTCAATATATTTAAATGTTACCACATCAATATTTTTCGATTTGCTTACTAAAAAAAAGAAGAAAAAATAAAATTGTTATTGCATAATTGAGCAATTCTCACTGTCCCCCTTCTTCCTTCCCTTTCCAAGATCTCACACGTAATATAGAAACTTATAACCCAAAATAATTACATGTGTATGCAAATGTATCAAAGTGTGCACGACATTTCATTCTATTTGTATATTTAACAATCATTTAGAAAAAAAATTGTAAAATCAATTCTCTCTAAGCATCTCTAAGGGCATCTCCAATCCTATGCACCATTTTTTGCATCATTTTGGTGCAAACACTAAAATTGTGCAAATTAACTCCAACCCATTGCACCATTTTTTGCACCAAAAAAGAATATTCCTTTTATATTCTTTTCTCTCTCTGTTATATTATATTATTTTTTTACTTAAATTTTATTTTATAATTTCAGAAAAAAATCCTTTTTTTTTCTTTTTTACATATCCATCCCATGTAATTCATAATCCTTTGTTACAATCATTTAACATAAAATTATTTTATACCATAAAATTTTAAATAATATAGATTGTAAGCAAATATTATACGTGATACATATTAATGGATAATTCAAATAAAAGTGAAATTATTGATAAAATATAATTAAATAAACACTATTACATTAAGGTAGAACTTATTTTAATTTCTACATAAATATTCAACTTCCATGATTAGTACGTTGCTCCCATAAATGCTCTACTAATGCATTACGAAGTGCAAAATGAGCATCTTTGTTCTTAATTTTTTTGTGTCGAGCATATTAATGTATTGAACATTGTTATGTTATTGATCATTGTGTTGTTATTGAACATTGTGTTATAATTGTGTTATATATTCGAAATTATTATGTTATTGAACATTGTGTTATTTATTAACAACATATTATATTTTATATTTGCAATTTTCATTTTTGTGATGGTTATATTTTTTAATACAATTATAACTTATAATAAAATTAACTTACAATTTTATATAAAATAATATATACGAAAATTAATTTATAAAACTTACACTCCAAAATTAAGATGTAAAATTAATATTATAAGATATTACATGAAAACATAAGTAGGTATATTAGGAATCTAAATTATAAATTAAAATTTATAATATGTTAAATTAAAAGTGTTATATAATAAAAAAATAATAATAAAATATTAATGAATAGTAATGGTGTAGGTGAATAGGTATATTAGGAATCTAAATGTAACAATTAAAATTTATAATATGTTAAATTAAAAGTGTTATATAATAATAAAATAATAATAATATATTGATGAATAGTAAAATGGTGCAATGAATAGTGTTGCACCAAATTTGGTGCAACACTATTCATGCACCAAAATGGTGCAAAATATAGTGCAAGACTGGAGCTCTAATACACTATTTTTTGCACCAAAATAGTATTTGGTGCAAAAAATGGTGTAAGGTTGGAGATGGTCTTAGCCAATAATTTTTTCATGACGTGTGGTATGAAGTTTGAGTTAATGCAAAGAATTCAGAGGGCACCTCTCTTTTATTTGTTGTCACTTCGCTGGAGGGAGTACGCGCTGTCCACCAAACCATGAAATAAAGAAATTCAAATTGCAAACATTTCTAAAAATAAATAAGAAACTTTTGCAAAAGCACATCAATATCAAAAGATCTCACCAGGAAAAAAAAATAATGATTTATAATGCAGCAACCGTTGGCAGTTACACCAGAACCCTGCCCTCTTTCTCCATCTTGTCATCTATTATATTATGTCCAGTTACAACTAGGCAAACATAGGCACCAGCTAACATTTTAGGTTGGCCCCTGGTAGGCCTACTTTTTCTTGCCTCAGAAGGTTGCAATTACACTTATATTGTTGGAACCTACTACTATAAAGAGAGAAGAAGAAAAATTTGTACTCGTCTTCTTGATAGAGGAGGCGAGCTTTGTCTTTGTTTGTTACAATAGCTTTAGTACACAGACTTAGTATTTTTCGTGTATTTATCTTTCTAGACTTCTGTTATTACTTGTTGTTTTTTTCTGTTTGGTTTTTTAATTGCACTCTACCTAGTGTTAGTTGTGTTTTCGCTTGATTTTCTGATTAATTTGCTCGTCATCGCCCCTTCCCTTTTATCTCTCGTGAGCCAAAGGTCTATCTTGACAGCCTCTCTATATTTTTAAAGGTAGGGTAAGATCTGCATGCACACTACCCTCCCAGACCCCACTTGTGGGAACAAAGTGGGTTTGTTGTTGTTGTTGTCCTTAATAGAGGAGGCAGCATATCTGCTCGCAATAGCAGGGACATCCTTCTGCAAGGAGTCTCATCCAACACCACTTTGCAGATAAACATTCACTAAATATACATGTACACCAATGTAAAATAAACATCAATTTGGACCAAAATGGTAAAGCCTTAGAACCTCTACATTTTCGGACTCAAAACTCACATACAAATCGACTTGTGATAATAGGTCGACACAGCTTGTATAAAATTGTGTGCGCTACTGTTTGCACGAACAAACTGTGTAACCTAGTGAATCAGCCCACTTGGCTCCATAGGTGGTCGTTCAAATGGCAATTTAGCTTCACTGGATAAGTGCTAATTGCATACATGTAACATAACAGAACGTAGCAGCAAGAAAATTCTAATTAGAAAATCTATTAATCATGATGCATATTTCATGTTAAAAAGCTTCAAGAAATCGCCCAGTGTAAAAAGCATGAGCATTGTGACATTGGTCAATAATAAACGCATTGTTATTCTCACTGTGTTACTCATGCCAAATTTATTGAAGTTTCCTCAGACAAATGGAAATGATCAACCCTTTAAGAATAACAAATTAAAAAGCATCATTAGCAAACCTCTTAATTTAATGCTCATCATTTTCTGCTATGAATCCACCACAAGAGATTTGAGAGTGAATTTCCATCATCATGATTGCTCAGGTCCCTCACTTTCTTTAGAGCTTGCTTCTTTCTATAAATAGCTTCCAAGGCATAAACAAATCCTTTCCAACCTTCCTCCGTTCTATTTTTGGGTACACTAGTGAGTGCCCATTTAACAAGCTCCTTCACGTAATCCACATCAGAAAACACAACCTCAGTGATTGGCAGAAGTGGTAGAACTTGAATCCCCAGCCTAATATCTTTCCTCTCAGCTGGAGCAAACCAAAGAATGCTGTCTCTTTTTCTAGACCATAAAATACCAACCACCTTATTTTTCTTGACGAAACTTGGTGCATAGATTTTGTTGTCTCCTTTTACATGCCACCAAGTCTGTGCTGACAGCATTTCAAAGGCAGTAAGAGTTGATCCGATGGAAACAAGGTCTGTATCTCCATACGCGAATCCCATCAATGCTGCTGAATAATACGCATTAATAGCTTCACTTGTACTCTCTTGATTTCTCCCAAATGGAAATTCATTCAGCCCTGCAGCCCAAGAATGTAACTTCCAGAAGTCAAAACACCTAACACGAGTATAATGCGGGTTCCGCTTAAGTCCCAAGTTCGTGTAATCTTCAACTAGAGCATAGGCTTGCTTTTGGTACTGATTTCCCCAAGCAGGATCAAATTTAGCAAGCACAGAAATCCCATACACAAAGTATCCCAAATGAAAATGATGGTCATTGTAAATTCCAAAACCAAAATCAGCTGTTGTATCATTTATCCCTTGTTTAGTTACAAGACCACCCCATTTCCTGTCATAGAAAAAGCCATTGGCACCAAATGTTCCATTTAACCAAGGTTCTATTGTATCCTTCAAGTATTGAACGACAACAGGCGTTATCTTAGGATAAGAAACCTCTTCTGCAATCAATGCCAATCTTGCTGCTCTAGCAACCAATTTCCCATAAAAGTACGACGATGTAGTAGATATGTTTGATGCATTCAATGTCTTAACATCTTTACCAAGTGCACGAATAATTTCAGGGATTGATTTTTTATTCAAACCTTTAACTGAATGCCATGATACTGGTATTGACTCTGTTTCAAGCTCCCACGAATCTCCAACAACACCAAGTAGTTCACCATCCATGCTCCTATACTTGAAATCATCCAAAACAGTTACTGAAGAATCTGCTGTTGAAAGAAGTCGACAATGGAGAGGGTGAGCAAGCATAAGCAACTTGCCTTCACCTTTCACATCCCATTTGTAACTAAGACCAAAAGACCTCAAAGTTGCACTTCCAGACACGGGATAAGCTGAGCTGTATCGATCAAGGAATTTCTCACATTGGGAATCAGAATTAGCCAAGAGAGCAATACGAATAATGCCCGAGAATCTACCAGAAATAATGGAGGATACATTGTGAGTCAAATGTATAGGAGAAGATGCATATAGGATCCATGTTTGGTGATTGCTGAGTCTGATTGTGTACTTAGTGAAAGAGCTATCACAAGAGAGTTTGCGAATAGGATCAACGGTTGAGATTGAAATGGAAGTGTTCCCACTAACGGCAAAGGTTAAATAAGGACTACCTCTGACCAGAAAGAATCTAAGGTTACTTGATGGTAAGTCTAAAGTAACACTAAGATCACTATATGATGAGATTATGTGGTGCAGCGTAGGGTTAGGATTCTTGAAACCGGATATAGTCAAATCCGGGCGAAAAATCTGTTCTATTAAAGCAGAGGTTATGTTCTGAGATGGGTAACAAAGAGAAACAGAGGAGTTAGCAGAGCGAATTAGATAAGGTTGGATGTATTCAGGTGTGTCACCATTTTTTAGCACAAAATTCTGGAAAAATGAATTAGTGGGCAAAGGGGTGGAAAGAAGTTGGCTAGAAAAGTAATCAGATGGATTAGGCAAGACTTTAGATTTTGCTTTAGTGAAGAGAAAATGATGGTGTGGTCTATGGTTTGAACTTGAGGTTAACTGAGCATTATAACCATTAACAAAAACAGAAAATGAACAGAACAGTAAAATGAGCAACACTGCATACTCACTGCGCAGAGAAGTTTGGTTTCCAGCTCCCAACATTTGAGATGGTTGCTATACAGATTTTGGAAGACTCCTTAATTTTTGGCTACTGGGTTTACTTTAAAAGAGGATGGATGAGGATTGGTTAGAAAATGTAAAAAGATTCTCCTTTTTTGATATTCCACTTTAAAAGAAATGTACCAAGTTGACTCAGAAGAAGGATTTAATTCAGAACGTGACACAATCGTGTTTCATACTTTACATTTCTTTCCTCTTTCGTAGTTGTCATGAACAGCTGGCTAGCATCATCTTGTGCTTAACAAGTGGCTAAAAGTCCAAGATTTCCTGCAAATTTAATGGCATTGTGATTAACAAGGAAAAGAAATGAGGAAAAATAGGCTATCTAAGAGACAGACAGGAAAAGTATACTGGTAATTGCTTTCTTTTAATTAAAGTTGAATGTACTGCATCATAGTGTAACGTTACAGAACTTTACGGAAGGGAAAAGAATAACGTTGCCAAGACTTATTATATGAGGACTGCAGTCTGTACTTGGCATTAACTATCAGTTAAATAGGACCCATTCTACTGAGATAGAATATAAAACAAAATACAGGGAACGTTACTAACGAATATTTGCTGTTCCTTTGGTTGCTGAAGTCAATAACCGGAGGGGATCCGGGTTGTTAATTTTATGGGTTTAGAGTCGCAATTTTACCACATCTTATCTATTTATTGACTTCAAAATTTATTATTTGTACATACTTAATAATTTTTTAGATAAAAATACAGGGTATGAGCGAAGTTGAACCCATAACTTATACGCTAGACACGCCTATATCAATGACCCATTACATAACTCTCATTGAAATAGATTAATGTATGATGATTCTCGCAATTTACATATTATGGGACAATTATTCAAAAGGAGAAGCCATATTTTGTTACTACGTCATGATCAGAAAGATTAAGATGTAGATTCTAGGGCAACGGGAAAAAAAGAAAACCTAAGAGCATACCAATGTGTAGTTGAAGAAAGTGCTTCAAGAAACGGTAAGTTCAAAGTTGCAGGCGAAAACAGACAAAACTGTCGCTTTCTGGTGTGCTTCTTGTTTAAAAAATATATATTCCCACTTTAGTGTGTTACTACTTTTAAGATTAAATTATTTAATTTATCGTAAATAATAAACGTGGCTAATTAAATGTTTGTACAAAAACAAAAGTGATATCCAAAATTGCAATAACTATAGGGGTATAAAATTGTTGAGTCACACTATGAAGGTTTGGGAGAGCGTGGTGGAGGCCAGGGTGAGGAGGTGCGTGTCTATTTCCGAAAACCAATTCAGATTCATGCCGGGTTGTTCGATCACCGAAGTGATTCATCTGGTAAGGAGATTAGTGGAACAGTATAGGGAAGGAAGAAGGACTTGCATACGATATTTATTGACCTTGAGAAAGCGTACGATAAAGTCCCGAAGGAGGTTCTGTAGAGGTGTTTGGCGGCTAGCGGCATTCTGGTAGTGTACACTAGGGTGATTAAGGATATTTATTATGGTGCTAAGACTCGATGAAGATTTTAGGAGGTGACTCGGAGCATTTTCCTGTTGTGATGGGATTGCATCAGGGATCAGCTCTTAGCCCATTTTATTTGCCTTGGCAATGAATGTGCTGTTGTGACACATTCAATCGGCTTAGAAGTTTTCTAGTTTCCCTCGAACCGTCTCTATTTAACCCATTCTGAAAAGTCGTGACCGCCATTCCCTCGGACACGTTCGGCAGGGTCATCCTTACCTTGTTGAGTCGGGCGAGGAAGTCCCTCAGTCCCTCTCCCAAGGACTTCTTGATGGTGAAGATGTCGTTTACTCTTGCTTCGGCCTTCTTGGCTCCGGCATGCGTCGTTACGAACTTGTCAGTCATTTCCTCAAAGATTTTACGGAGCGAACTGGTAGCTGTGAGTACCATGTTAATGCACCTTCCGTAAGGATTTCTCCAAACTTCTTTAGCAAAATGGAGGACACTTGTTCCTTGGTGAGGTCGTTGCCTTTCACGGCGGTGACATAATGAGTCACATGATCTTCGGGATCGGTCGTTCCATCATATATCCTTAGGTAGGGTGGCATTTTGAAGGTCTCTGGTATGGCATGCTGGGCTATTTCTTTATTGTATGGCTGCTCTAAGAACCTGCCGGCGTTCCTCTTTGGTAATAATTTAGGAGCGCTTGGTATCTTGTCGACTCGTTCTTGGTGTTCTTTCATTTGATCCCTGAGTGCTTTGTTTTCATTCTCCATTTCTTCCATTCTCCTTAGAACATCGGCGAGAGCGTTGTCACTTGCATTGTTAGTAACATTGTGAGTTATACCTGGTGTTGGAGCATCTGGTCGGTCACCCTGTTCGTCTGCTCGTCTTATCGTGTAGGTTCATGTAGTCTCTGTAGTTGTGCATGAAGTGGGCTGGTTGAGCACGCTCACTAGCGTATCAACTAGCTATGTTTCGAGGAGTTTTTTCACGGCCAGTGGCACCCCTTTTTCTGTGGATGTGGAGGCTCCTTTTACATTTGGTTTTGTTATGCTACAATAAAGAGAGGCGACCTCTCACGCCTGGGGAGACAGTGGGCATCACGTCCTCGCCAATCGTCTCACAACTCTCAATTTACGTATGATGATTCTCGCAATTTACATATTATGGGACAATTATTCAAAAGGAGAAGCCATATTTTGTTACCACGTCATGATCAGAGAGATTAAGATGTAGATTCTAGGGCAACAGGAAAAAAAGAAAAACTAAGAGCATAGCAATGTGTAGTTCAAAGTTGCAGGCGAAAACAGACAAAACTGTCTCTTTCTGGCGTGCTTCTTGTTTAAAAAATATATATTCCAACTTTAATATATTACTACTTTTAAGATTAAATTATTTAATTTATTGTAAATAATAAATGCGGCTAATTAAATGTTTGTACAAAAAAAATGGTGATATTAAAAATTGTAACAACTATTGGGGTATAAAGTTGTTGAGTCATACTATGAAGGTTTTGGGTAGAGCGTGGTGGAGGCCAGGGTGAGGAGGTGCGTGTCTATTTCCGAGGACCAGTTCGGATTCGTGCCGGGGCGTTCGACCACGGAAGCGATTCATCTGGTGAGGAGATTAGTAGGACAGTATAGGGAAGGAAGAAGGACTTGCATACGTTGTTTATTGACCTTGAGAAAGCGTACGATAAAGTTCCAGGGAGGTTCAGTGGAGGTGTTTGGAGGCTAGCGGCATTCCGGTAGCGTACACTAGGGTGATTAAGGATATGTATGGTGGTGCTAAGACTCGAGTGAAGACTGTAGGAGGTGACTTGGAGCATTTTCCAGTTGTGATTGGATTACATCAGAGATCAGCTCTTAGCCCATTTTATTTGCCTTGGCAATGGATTTGTTGTCGTAACACATCCAAGCGGAAGTGCCTTGGTGCATGCTATTTGCCGATGATATAGTATGGACTGACGAGACGCGAGACGGAGTTAACGCGAGGCTGGAGGTTTGGAGACAGACCTTTGAGTCTAAAGGTTTCAAGTTGAGCAGAATCAAAACAGAATACTTGGAGTGCAAATTCAGTGGCGGAACCCATGAAATAGCCGTAGATGTAAAGCTTGATGCTCAAGTTATCCAAGATAACGGGGAGATTGATAAAGATATCACACATTGCATCGGAGTAGGATGGATGAAATGGAGGCTCGCTTCTGGTATTTTATGAGATAAGAATGTGCCACCAAGACTCACGGGTAAGTTTTATAGAGTAGTGGTTCGACCGATTATGCTGTATGGGACTGAATGTTGGCCAGTTAAGAACTCTCATGTGCAGAAGATGAAGTAGTAAAAATGAGAATGTTGAGATGAATGTGTGGGTGTACCAGGAGAGATAAGATTAGGAATGAAGCTATCCAGAACAAAGTGGGGTAGCCTCCGTGGAGGACAAGATGCGGGAGTCGAGGCTGAGATGGTTCGGACATGTAAAGAGGAGAAGCGTTGAAGCTCCCGTTAGGAGGTGTGAGAGGTTGGCCATGGCGAGTTTGAGAAGAGGTCGAGGTAGGCCTAAGAAGTGTTGGGGAAAGGTGATTAGGCAGGACATGGCGCTATTTCAGCTCACCGAGGACATGACCCTTGATAGGAGGGTGTGGAGGTCAAGGATTAGGGAAGAAGGTTAGTAGGTAGTTGGGAGTTTCTTAGTTACTCACGAAAGTCTTAGTAACACGCATGTCCCTTCGTATTCTCAGATCTTAATTGCATTATGTGATTTTGTTTGCCTCAAGTATTGTATATTGTTATTATTTGGTACTACTTATCCTTTATCTCTCTTTTTCTTCTATCTTCCTTTCTTGCTTTCCTCCTCCTCTTTCTTCTCCTTCTTCTTCTCGAGGCGAAGGTCTATTGGAAGCAACATCTCTACCTTCACCAGGTAGAGGTAACGTCCGCGTACAGACTATCCTCCCCAGACACCACCTGTTGAGAATATACTGAATGTGTTGTTGTATTCTTGGTGTGTCATAAGAAAGATTTTTGTAGAAGTAGAGCAAGAATATCAGGCTCCATTGACCGTCATCACTAGCCACATCGTGAAGGCTGAGGTCAACGGGTTTGAATTGTCTCATCACATGATTCACACTTCTTGAAAATGGTAATCCAGTGCGTCACCTGAATAAAAATGCCTCTAGAACTAGAGTAAGCTAACAAAACTTAAAAAAACTAAAACTTATTTGGTGGGGGTATTATGCAGTCATCTGTTGCTATGTTTCCAATTTCGTTTCCTCTCTCAGAATGACTTTTCTTACTGTAAAGAACAAAGAAAACAAACAGAAGAAGAAAGAAAAAGAAGAAGAATGAACTCAAATAACCGCCTGCCCAATTGCTTAAACTAAAAATAACTGGTAGAAATATCATGTATGCATAATTTATGTATTATATGCGTATAGTGATAATAAACAATGTATAATCTATATATATGACCAAAAAAAAAAAGTAAACAATGAATATGGCCAGCTATTTATGTAAAGATCCCAAGAAAGAAAGACAAAATTAACACAAATCAATTAACACGGTATAGGTTTGATGTGAGGCATGTACATGTGAAACTGAAGATCTCAAAGCAACATGTTTATAGTTTTTCACAATATTGGCAACTATGCAAGGGTGCCAAACAAGAATAAAAGAAAGAAATATCATGGTAAGCTTATCAATATTGGACTGATAGAGCCAACAAAGTGTAGTTTTCAGCCACTACATTCTGCCCAGTGTAATCAAATATCTATCAAGACCATCATGAAACAAGGACGAGATGAACTAGAAGGAAGAACATAGCAATCAGAATGAAGAACTTGGGGTTGTTCCTCATGTTTGAGATTTTACTGCCTGGAAGAGAGAGAGAGAGAGACTGAATCCGTCCATCTTCACTGCAAAATCTTAAATGTCAGAAATACCTACTAATATTTTGAGAAAGCCGATCTGAAGGCATGCTTTGAATTTTTACTGTACTAGATTAGCATTCAACATGGTTAGAAACATAATGCTGTACAAACCAAATCATAAGATCTACTATGAGGACGGAAGTCAGATTACTAATTCAAATAAAATTGTCAAAGCCAGTTCCAAAAATAATTCATTCACACTAAGAACAGGATAAGGTTCACTTACCGTTAAAAAATTCTAAAGAAATAATGCTATTAGCAACATCCAATACACCATATCTATTGGACAAATAACATAAGATACTCTGGTCTCAGACATACTGATGGAAGAAATCACCAAAAGTCATTTACCCCACACCAAAAGTCAGAGGGGAGGAAAGGAAAAGCAAAAACAAAAAGTACCTGCTTTCTCTTGTCATCACAGGCTAGAACCACTTCTTTTCGCTAACTGAATAGAGAGAAGATATATGAAGCAACCAAATAAAGCACATATTCCTTCAGAAAGTTCAGATGAAAATCAGCTGATCGTTGACGGAACAATTCATAAGAAGTCACCTAATGCTGGTCATGAAAAACTGTATCATGATTTGACACCTGCATGAACCATGATAAACTAACAAGATGACCCACCTATAGATATAGTTTATTATGTATTTATTTTCCTGTTGGTTGTTGTAGGGGGGGGGGGGGGGGAA
>MCJB01052508.1:0-22258 GCA_002018475.1 Nicotiana obtusifolia | reverse complement strand
GGGGGGGGGGGGGTGCAATACCACACCTTCTAATGACATGCCTACGCCTAATGTGAAGTTAGCTCTTGAATCCAGGTTGTTGTTTATCATGGTTCCACGGTTCCTCCTCCATGCATATGCCATATGGTGTGGCCGATAAAGAGCCAAACATCCGATATTCAGAAGCAATATATGTTTCTGGCCCCAACAAATACTGTGCTGAGTATGATTCAAGAAAAATTTCAAACTAAGCTCCAAATATGACTCTTCACTTTTGAGGCCATATCCATAACTAGCTGGTCAGATTGGTAGCCTTTACAAAAGGCTTTCCGGATCGACACATTCTCAAAACCTGAATCTTGCACCAGGCAAAACAAATAAATTTTACTGTGCTCGGCAAGCAACTAACTGAAGCAACCAAGTGAAACTTCTGTTCAGAAAAACATACCCATATATACATCGAAGAGGTCTTTTCTACTAGAGGTTTAAGCAGCAACATAAAACATTTTGCAACATAACACCCTTTCTTATGGCTTCAACATGATTAGAAACATATACTCCCTCCATTTCAATTTATGTGAATCCACTTGACAGGGCACGGAATTTAAGAAAAGAGAGAAGATTTTGAGTTTGTGGTGTAAAATGAGTCATATTTTTTTTTTGTGGCTATAAATCATTGCATAAAGATAAATTGTTCCCAAATATGTAAAGGCGTCATTCTTTTTGGCACGGACTAAAAAGGAAATAGGTTCACATAAATTGAAACGGAGGGAGTAATAAAGAGCAGCCTGGTACACAATGCATCCCGTATTCACGCAGGGTCCGGGAAGGGTCGTAGATGTGATGCAGGCAGCCTACACTGATGCAAGCATCAGTGGCTGACTCCACGGCTCGAACTCGTGACGTATAGGTCACACGGCACACTAAAACAAAAATCAATCAGATCAACCATACACATTTTCTCTGATAGAGAAGAATGTACACGCAATTGAGTACCTGAAACTATCTGAGGATGATCTCCCAGAATATGAAAAGGTGTTACAGCATCTTGACTCCATAGAGCCAACATCTAATACACTGGTCAATTTCACACTCCTTAAGCAGAGAAAGGAGAGACAGGCAAGAAGTTACATTATCAGATACAAACTCAACAGAAATTACTCCTTTGTCATCAGAAGTATTGGTATCTCAACTCCCAACAGTGAGACACACAGGACGTGCAAAATGCACACATCACAAGTTTCGAAGTTTTCCTATCAGACATTTCAAACTCGCACATGTTAACAGTTAACGCTAATTAAAAAGCAATGACACGGTGTGACCTTAGTAGAATATGCACCTGAATGATTGATCTAGTTTTTCACCTGAATTATCAAATATCTGGTGCATGAATATACTTAACAAGCGCCATTACATCTTTGTATCCCTCTCTACAGCTGACCTTAACTTCATTTCCCCTTTATGGCATTTTCCCATCTTACGGAACTCTTATTGCACTTCCAGAAACAATTATGAATGAACAATCAGCAAAGAATTCGAAAACTTTATGAATACTTAGTAAACAACCGAGACCTATAACTCCAATACCAAGCAAGACCAGATGCAGAGTACTCCTTCAAACATTCCAGTAAAAGCAAGACTTCAGCACAGCCTACTCTTTTCCTTTGAAGTCCTGGGACACCAAAACCTCATCTTAAACGATGTTATAATGTTCCTTTGCTTCTACCCTCTTACTTGCCTAAAAAGTAAAGAACATTGGAAGTGGCAATTGTTACACTTCAAAAAATTTCAACAGAAGCAGCAAATTTGATTTTAAAAAAAAAAAAGAACAGAAACGAGACAAAACAGAACAGTGCCCAGATTTCAAGACAAATTTGGACTAATGGCTACCTGCTAGATGAAAAGCTGAAAAGGGGTCAAAGTATTGGGCAACTGTGAGACAGAGATGTCCAAAACAAGAACAGAGATCGAAGAACAAAGACTTTCAAGCAGCATTGCACAGAAAGCTTTCGGCTTGGAATTTTCAGATCACTGGATGATCAATAAGTTTTGATTTGCAAACAAGTGTTTTATTTTTTCAGCGCTACAAGGGATTTGGTTGATTAGATAAAGTCTCCATTCATAACAAGCAGATATTTTACTTCCTTTTTAATGTATATCTCACCTGAAATCCAAATTAAGTATTTATGTCTGTGAACATTAATATCCTTCACCAGACGTGATTTCATAACTTCACATCTACTATTGGAAATGTCAGGAACCAACCTCAGATACACATAGATCAACTCAGTAACAATATACATGGCTTTACCTACTAAATTAGGAGATTATGGGTACACCAATGATCGATTCAGCAAATTATTTATACATGGTATTTAACATGTTTGTCTTTCATCCTAAGGAACCGAAACTTTGGTTAGACATTTATATAAATTGAGCTTTTATTTAAAACAACTAAGATAGGGGAACAACTTACAGCAATCATATCGCAAAGCATTGAGCTGCAGACTAGTGATCCAATTTATATACAAACAAAAGAAACGACAGGTACCAAATTACGAGACAAAATAACCTTTTTTTTGTTCTGATCATGTCATATTTCGAGTATACTCAATTAAAGCCTTAAAAGGACATTCCAAATGCAACACACCATAAAACTTAATGAGAGTAGTGTCGGAACCAGCAGAACTTGCTTCCTTTATCACTTTCCTCCACTTTATCATCTCTAGTATGAATCCACCACAGTAGATTTGAAAGCGAGTTTCCATCATCAAATCCAGTTAAGCTCCTAGTTTTGTCCAAAGCACCCACTTTATCATATATTGCTTCCAATGTATACACAAATCCTTTCCACCCTTCTCCAACCCCACCTTCCCTTGCCAGAGCTGGCAGCGTCCATTCGACCAACTGCTTCACAAACTGAACGTCTGAAAACAGAACTTCAGTAATGGGCAATATTGGTAAGACCTGAATTCCAAGTCTACACTCTCTCCATTCAGCTGGAGCAAACCAAAGGCTGCTGTCCCTTTTGTTAGACCATAAAACACCCACCACCCTGTTATCCTTTGTAAATTCTTCCCCATACAAAGTGCTTCCCTCTTTCACATGCCACCAAGTCTGTGCAGAATGAATCTCAAAAGCTGAAAGGGTGGATCCAATGGCAACAAGATTGGTATCCCCATAGGCCAAACCCATTAAAGCTGCTGAATAGTATGCATTTACTGCTTCACTTGTGCTCTCCTGGTTCCGTCCGTCTGCAAATTCTGTCAATCCCCCAGCCCAAGA
The DNA here is from genome assembly GCA_002018475.1 of Nicotiana obtusifolia. Classification (NCBI taxonomy): domain Eukaryota; kingdom Viridiplantae; phylum Streptophyta; class Magnoliopsida; order Solanales; family Solanaceae; genus Nicotiana; species Nicotiana obtusifolia. The sequence goes on along the minus strand of MCJB01052508.1, from coordinate 18,994 downwards.
ATGCAGCTTCCACAAGTCAAAACACCTCAAGCGGGCATATTTCGAATTTGCTCGCCTGCTTAAATTCATGAAATCCGCCATAAGTGCATAAGCTTGTGGCCTATACTTTCTCCCCCATATGGGGTCTATCTTGGCTAGCACTGCAATAGCATAGAGGAAATGGCCAATATGAAAATGGTGATCATTATATATCCCAAAACCAAAGTCAGCTCCCGAATCCAGTGCCCCTTGTTTAGTCACAATTCCACCCCATTTCGATTCATAAAAGAAACCATTTGCTTCAAAAGTCCCCTCCAACCATGGTTCAACTGTATCCTTCAAGAATTTGCGGATAACCGGGATAACATCAAGGTAACAAACCTCTTCAGCTATCAATGCCAGCCTTGCTGCTCTCGCAATCAATTTACCATAAAAATAAGACGATGTTGTTGATATTCCCTTCGAATCCAACAAAGCAACATCCTTATTCAAAGCATCAATTATTTCTAAACAAGCCTCTTCCTTAACACCTTTAATGGAATGCCATGTTACAGAAACAGGGTCACTCTTTAATATCCATGAATCTCCAACAACACCAACAAGCTCACCATCAATACTATTGTACTTAAATCCATCTAAAACAGTTACCCCACAATCGGCAGCAGAAAGCAGCTGGAGATGGAGAGGGTGAGCCAACATAAGCAAGTCACCCCATCCATTCTTTTCCCACTTATACTCCAAGCAAAATGGCTGACTTAAAACAGCATTACCACTTGTAGGATAACAAGAACTAAAACGATCAAGTACTGCTTCACACGTTGGGTCAGAATTTGGCAAACAAGCAATCCGAATAACACCCGAAAACACACCAGACTTGATAGTGGACAAATCATGACTCAAATCAATGGGAGAAGAAGCATACAAAACCCAAGTTTGCCCATTGTTGAGCTTAATAGTATATTTGGTACGATTACTATTCGAGTTACATTCAAGAATGGCATGAATTGTTGAAATCGAAAGCGCTACATTTCCAAGAACGTTACACGTAATAAAGGGGGAACCTTTAACAAGAAAGAACCTGAGATTACTAGAAGGAAGGTCTAATGTGACACTAAGATCATCAAAGGATGAAATTACATGGGGTGAATTTGGATTGGGATTATTCAAAGCAGTGATAGTCAAATCCGCAATGAAATTTTGGTAAATGAAAGCAGGATTATGGAACTGAGATGGGTAACAAAGAGTGAGGGATGAAAGTGAGGATTTTACAAGATAAGGGTGTATGAATTCAGGCTGATCACCATTCTTGAGGACAAAATTTTGGAAAAAAGAATTTGTGGGTAATGGATTTGAGAGGAGATGAGGGGCGAAAAAGGAAGAAGGATCAGGGAGAACAGTGGATTGAGTACTTGGGAAGAGGAAAGGCTGTGATGATGACATGGCAACAGATTGTGAGGAAGATGAAGGTGGTGGTGGTTCAGGCTGTGGAGGGGTTTTATATGGATTTTTGAAGGGTTTTGTGATGATGACTTCGACTTGTCTTTTGATTTTCTTCAACAACATGACTTAAGATATCGATATCTTAAGCGCGTTAATCTGATCTGAAAATTTGGGAGGAGTACTAAATTTTATTAATTATGTCAAGTGCATAACATACCTGTCAATTTTGGTACGTCAGATTATTGGAGTAGTAGTTGGGAAACATGCGCGTTCGAATAGCCGCCGTTGCGAGGAAATAAGGAAGAAAGAATGCAAAGTTGACCAAGTTTTAACGGGATTTCAAGATTGAAAGAGAAAGGAGAGACAGTGGAAATGACAATTTTTTGAAATAATAAAAGAGTTTGACTGCAAGTGAAGATAAGTGTTACACCCTCAAGTTCGGACTTAGACGGAGGCGGCAAAAATCCGTGTCAAGGACTTGTACATTGCTCCTTGACATGAGCAAATCTGGGTGAAGGCAATGTTCAGCTGAGTCAAGTGCTTGAGTTGGCAAGGCAACTTGACAAATGTAAATGACTGAGTGACAGGCGTGCTGGGAAGTAGACTGACAGAAGCATAAGCATGCACCTGACTGACAGGAATGATTGGGGGCACATGGGTGCTGCACAGGCATGGAATTTGGATAGTGTGCGCGGCACACATATCAATTGGGCAGTATGATAGCATGTGAAGTAGCTAGCACATGCCAGAAACGCCCCTCCCCTGTAAATGTATTGTATGCCCTGGCAGACTTTGTATATAAATAGGAGTTTGAATAAGACATAGGCAGCAAGTTGTGAAGCCTCCAAACTCGTGATTCTTTTGTATATCTGAGAGATAAATAAAAGTTAGGCATTTGTCTGTAAACATTGTGTGCGTTTCCTTGTGCTTAATCTGATATAACACCTAAGTGTCAAAACAGATGGGTGTGTGTAGGCTGAAGTTGGCTGCGAGCTAACTGTCGAACAGTGATGCCAAAGAAAAAAATCATCCCTGTCCCAATAAGCATGGAGGAGGGAGTTAGTCACTAGATATCTCTTGCTGTAAGCTAACCACTTGGCAACTTATGAAAGGGATTAACATGAAATTACTTGGGATGTGGGATCTCTTGCTAATTACATGTTATTAGGAAGCAAAGAAAGCAAGAATCAGACGCCAATCTTTTTGCCGAGAATAGCAAATTCTATGTTTCTTAAAAGTCACAGTAATTAAACGTGTACAGTAACATGAAAAAAATTAGTAACTTACTTCAATTTACTTTAGAAATTGTATAGTTATAGTTTCCAATAAACCTTTTTCAAGTTCATCATTGGTGACATCAACAAGCGAATGTAGTGTATTATCCACTAGGGTTCAATTACCCAATAATTTGTATCTGAAATACAGATATAGAGTGAAACATCACTATAATTCTTTAAATAATAAATTAACTTATAATTTCAAAGGTATAATGCGTTTAATTTTGAGAACCTAAATCAAGTTTAAATGATGAATTCTGTATGACTCAAAATTTAGATTTTGATTTATACAATCAAATTCATAATAAAATAGGATTAGACTTAATATTGGCTAGATAGATCGAGTGTATTTATTGAAGATACCCCACGTGTACTGTTGAATAGAAATAAATGATAGCAATAACGGTGCAATGAACGATTCGAGAATGTGCAAGATAACAATAAATAATAATAAATGGCGTTCAAGTAAATAAATAGATAGAAGTCACCGGACAAAAAGTGAGATTCTGATCTCCTATATTTTTCTGACAATGATGGATAATAATAAGTGTTTTGATATTCGGATCCTTCTAGGATCGAGGAAGAAAAAATAGGTAAAGTTGTAAAAAGGTGGACTTTGTATGTATATGATCAAGGGAGAATCTTCAAAGAATGTCAATGTGTTGTTGTTCTTTACGACGAATGTCTCATCCAATCTATAACTACATATTTTTCTATTTATAAGGGTACATGGACCACAAAATCCTAAATAGTACAACTGGAAAGAATATTCTTGAATATTTTCTAGGGAACCATAATCCTAGAACTAGCCGTTATTGCTTTAATAAAAAGAATACTTGTCCTCGTCTTCGTCCTCTGTTGAGTCACTTCAACCTTATTGACGACGTGTTATCTTCTCGTAACGTCAATTCTTTGAGGTCAAGTCATTGTATCCAATTGACAATATGTGGCAGCCTTCAAAGACTTCCTTGATGTCAGACTTGTCCACATGAAACCCGGTAGTTTCTGACAATACAGATACTACGACTTTGCTAAACATCCCCTACAAAAAGGAAAATCTTCTAGATTCAGACGTGCATTTTTGTCTTCTCTTCGAGCTAGACAGGAGGAGTAAACAGATGCATGGAGATGGAGGTAGGCATTGGAATGTCTTGTTTTTCATGGAAAAGAAAGTACCACTTTTTCGTTCCTTGTTGGACTGCTTTGCAAGCATAATGGTCCCAACTTTAAATTTCAGACATGTCGTTGATCTTATTAAATTATTTGTCCTCCCCCTCTCTACAGTTACTCCAAAGAATTAAAAACTTTGTCCCCTTCTTTATGTTTATTGAAAAATTATATTGGTCGTAAAGTCTTTGTGAGATATGACTCAAGTAGTGAAAATTTGGAAGAAAAGTAAAAGAAAATCAGGAGATGAAAGATAATGGAGTCACATATCAAACTAAAGGGATACGACCAATTTGTAGAAAGGAAGAAGATAATTATTGACTCCTATATTACGACTCTCCGTTATTCTCATTTGATTACAACTTTACGTTGCCTTCTCTAATACAATTGCAACAATATAAAATATAGAGGCAAAAGAGAACCAAATAATGAGAAAAAAAGAAAAAGATTAACTATTTGGTCTTAGAGAAGTGTCAAACTTATGATTTGACATACAGTTTTTTAGGATTTGGCTCTTCCGAAGAGAGGTATGTCAAGACCCTATAGCCATTCATTCTCTGCTTGACATAAAAACTGGCTGTATGTAGCACATTCCTTCACCATCTTATAGAAGAAGCTGATCAACAACGACAAATTCAGCGTAGTCCCATAAGTGAGTTATGCAGAGGATAGTATGTACGCATATCTTATTCCTATCTACAAGAAGACAGAGAGGCTATAGAAGAAACTAATCAATGATCAAAAATATCTGCTCCCAATCCGTAAAATTAAATTCTAATTTCACTCAATTTTTTTCCCCTTTCTTTTACCTTTTTCTGTTTTTTTCTAGTCTTCTTTCTTTTCTTACTTCTCTATCCATTTATCTTTTCAGAAAGAATGTCTACTTATATTTTCTTTCTTCTCTAACTTTTCATTACCTTTCATAACCAGCAACTCCTTCACTCTAAAATACTCCTTTCATCTTCAGTATCACCCGAAGTATACTAAGATTTTCTATAATCTCAAAAATCTGTTTATGTATTTTGGAAGCTAAATTTTTCCTATTAATTCAATACACACAACATCTTCAAAAAGTGGAGAGAATCTACAATATTAACAAAAATTTCAAATTTCGGTCCCATTGACAATTGGACAATCTGAGGAATTTATTATTTGGGTCATTTTCATTGAAGATATGTAAATTATCTGGCAACGAGTATCTCAAAATAGCATCAACACTTATTATTATTGATATAGTTTTTAATTTTAGCAATTAACTAATAAATATGCTTACAGTCTTTCAGTAAAATACATGAAAGACGTCAAAGTATCTAGGCCGTTTACATAAAATCGAGAAAATGAGAAGTATTAACTGTTTTTTTAATATAGAATATAATTGACATAAAATAACTATATGAAATAATACCTTTAGAAACTTGCTTTCAGTTTAATAAAATCGATATCTATTAGAGATCAAAATAGGAAGTAGGTCCCAAAACAGAATTGAAAAAAAGAAAGAAAAGAGAGAGAACAACATGAATTGAAAATCATAATTATCACCCAAAGACAACACATTAATGAATCGCCAAAAAATAAATAGCATTTCAAAATAATTTTTACAAGCAAAAATAAAATACCAGTGAATTATCCAAAAAAGATATTAGGGTAAACAAAATTATGTTCATAGTTGTTATAAAACAATAAAAAGAAGAAGAGTATTGCAGATAAAAATATAGAGAGAGAGTTCTTATTGATTTGGGATGAATACAATAAAATAAAACTCCTCTATTTATGATGAAAAGTGACTTAGCCACCAAGTAAAAAACCCTAAAATCTCTCTAAAATATAGACATTCAACTTAAATATAATTCTATTTATAACACTTCCCCTTGAATGTCTATTCATCAGATAATGTGCCTCGTTAAAAACTTAACTAAAATAAAACCCAGCAGGAAAAAATTCTAGAGAAGGAAAAAGAGTACACATGTTTAGAAATACGCCTTTTGATTGCCTCGTTAAAAACCTATCAAGGAAAACCCAGTAGGATAAAACCTTGTAAGGAAAAAAGAGTACAACGCGTATTAACTCCCCCCGATGAGAGCATCAATTCACATTCTTGAGCCTTCGTATCCCAATCTTGTACACTAGCTTCTTGAAGGTTGACGTCGGCAGAGATTTGATGAATAAATCAGCTATATTAACTCCAATGAATAAGTTGCACCTTCAAATATAATCATTCTTGATAGATATATAATGCCTTTATATAATGTCGTGGAATAGCCTTTTCAATATCTCCATAGAGGTAAAAAAGTCTCGCTATCACATTATCATGCTTATAGTTATAACAAGATATAAATGTGGACAAATTGTACTTAGGATATAGTACTTCATGACCAAGAATTTGATATGCTTTAAGCAATTTAAATCCTTCAGGGATTGTCATATAAGTTAAGTCATATAAGCCATATGAATGAACTTTAGATGCATATCAAGTTTTTATGTCATGCTAGACGTATAAGATAGATAAAGGTGATTGCACACACCATTGACTTTATACTTTCAACTGTTTGAACTGAAAGTCCAAAATTACATGTCTTTCATCTAAAACCAATGCTACTTGAATTGTTTCTATAGAGTTAAGATCCTCATATATATCTAGTGTTATCATCGATGTAGTCGACGAACATTTATATCGATTCCAGCCTCCTTTTTCATAAAGATATGATATAGATATCTCTTCATTCATATTTTCGGCTACCTGAACCTCTTTTGAGATTTTATGAAGTGTTATGTCACCCGATCTTCTAGATCACTTGCCTCCTTAATATAATCATTTTGATCATTTGCACATCTTCTTTATCAAGAATTTTATTTGAAATCGATTTATCTATACTCTTTAAGCGTACCATAGACTTTGCCCTTCTAGAACTTATTCTAATTGGAGCATTTGCAGTGAGAATATAGTTACTTTCGTTAGGTCAGCAAATGCATCTGGCATGTTTTGCAATATATTGCAGATGAATTATCTTTTTATGAATTTCAAGTTCATATTATCTTATTCAGGGATCTAAATGTATAAATGATAATTTATTGCACGTAACTTTTTCTCAACTGCTTATCTTATCTCCCCCTCATGTTAGAAAAACTAACTTGCTTCCTCAACTTTGAAAACTCACCTTTGTGTGTTATGGTGTTAATCAAAATATAAACCGCACATTAATAATAATAAGATGAAATTATTTGGTTCCTTACCCTGAACCACTTGTGAGGAGAGAATGTAATATATTTTCGTATATAACATATATCAAACTGATTAAACAATAGTTTAGCTATTAGGTGGGACACTCAATAAATTATTTTTCTAACCAACTGTGATGTGAACTAACTTATCAAGATGAACTGTCTTGAATAGAAAATATGAAAATTATGCTCTAAATTAAATTATTGAGCAAGTTACCTCGCAAACACCAGGTTGGGGGTTAATAATAATCGCACATGTAACCATCTCATAGATGCATCTTACATGGCATACATGGCAGGTGAATGAGCCCATGTTCACTTTTAATATTTCCAGCATTCATGGGATTCGATCCTAATTTTAGTTGGTCTATTAATTAATGAGAACAAGCAACATAAAAGAATTCGTAAAGAACTTTCTAGTTCTTTAAGATTAACCCATGTGAATTCTCTTTTATTTTTGCACATCATACTCAAATTGATATGGCTAAACTAGTTATGCCAACTGGATAAATTATCAATATTGATAAATTACAGCTTTACACCATGACGTGTGCAATTATCAATAGACTCCAAGTTTACTATGATATGGGGTTTTATATCATTCTACTTTATTATGACATTCTTTTATTTGTGTAGTACAAACTGGAGAATAAAACGGGTAGCTTTTCATATACATATTCCCCCTCTACAAGTTGTAGTAATAGAAGATATTAAATTTTTTCCTTACTGTATAGTCTCAATATAACCAACCGTTTTCGCGAATTCTTTAGAAACTCAATAAAGTTTTTTGAGACTTACTACAACACAATGTCTTATTGATAATCAATTTTATTCCTCCACAATAGTAATAATTGGCTCTTCCACAGTTCTCAATTAATTTTGTACTACCACATATTCAGCAACATTCATATGATGAATATCTCTTTCAAGGAGAAAGTTATACCATTATGTCATCGCCAAAATCATTCTAGGCAAGATATGTTGCTTCTATTACTTTTGTCCTGTAATAATCACATAGCCATAATATTTTGGCATAGAGTAGATACATGGCCAATGACCAGTCATGCCATAATGACATTATTTTCTTATTTCACTCAAACCTCATTCTAGAGGTGAGTGTGGTATATTCACTACCACTAGCACATTCATATTCTTCTTGTACTCATAAATCACATATTATCACATTCACATCATGAATGAACCATAGTCATCTGTATGTGTTTTACAAAATCTCATGTCAAATCGATAATAAACATTAATTTCACAGAGTGAATGACTATTTTGAGAATCCTTATTGTTCTCATTATCACAATGATGACGATTATAATTTCGTCTGTTGTCATGTACACATCCATTGATACCTTCGCGGTAATAATTTTATCTTCTTTCAGACTTATTACATATTGCTACCACATTCCCGTAAGGGAACAAGAGTGAAGCAAATTCAATGGGACGTGTTTCCACTTCTTGTGCTCATACATGAATTTGATCATGACAAGACATAAAAATTTTATCAATTCGGGTGGTTATAATTTCTTGCAAACTCCATTAGAGTTATAATCAAAATTTATTGTCTTTGCTTGTATTTAAAATCAAATTATAGATTTTCAAGAATTTAAAAGAGAAAAATAAGGTAAAATACTTACCTTAAGTCCAGAATTTATTCCTGAAGGAAGTTCATGGAACAATTGACAATCATTATGCTCAATATTATGTACAAATTGAGCACCATGTACGTATCCCAAAGCCTAGTGATCAAAGCAGCTGCCTAGTATAAGAATATCAATGCACGCAAGAGTCTCACGCAAATTCCTATCTTCTCTCCATGGGTGGTTTAATTTCTCAAATATTAGACTACTAGCTAATAATATACTACAAATTAAAACAACCTCCCTCTACTCCATTGGTTAGAAAATATGTTATAAAATAATAAAAGAAGAAGAAGAAGAGTATTGCAAAGAAAAGTATAGAGAGAGAATTCTTATTGATTTGGGATGAATTACAATGGAATATAACTCCTCTATTTCTAGGAAAAAATTACTTAGCCACCAAATAACAAACCCTAAAATCTCTCCAAAATATCGACATTCATCTTAAATATAATTCTATTTATAAGAACTAACCTGGCTTAAAAATACATTACATTAGTCTCTATGAGCGACTTGTCACCTTTCTATTATATTACTGTGAATAGATAATGAGAAAACAACACGAAGATTTCTATTAATAATAATAAAAAGTAACAGGGAGATCTCTAAAGTTTTGCATGATATAAGTCATTCATTTGAGTATACTTACAGTTTTTGCTCATTACTGCTTGCAATTAATCTCAATCATCTTTCTGTTCACCGCATATTGGACCTCTGCATTATTTGATATACGTTGCCTTTCAAGTGATTGAATCTGTATTAAATACAACAATCCCACCGCCGTACTCTTCTCCATTTTCTTGTTGCTGGCCATTGAAGTAGCTTTCAAACTTCATTAGAAGTAAAACGGGAAAAAACTCCTTCATGAGAAATAATAAAAAAGGATAGAATATATAGATTTTGTCATAAAAGAAATAACTAAAAAGTAGAGCAAATGATTGAAAAGGAACTTGGGAAAGAGAATGAAATAGTAGAAGAAAGAAGAATCGTTTTGTTTCAGTAAAAACGGACTGGAAACGATCAAAAGTGAGGGAAAAGAAGTATAAATGGCAGCCAATTAAGAGACCTGACCATTGAATTTTTTATTTATTTAGGGCACATCACATAAATAGGGGAATTAGCCCAAAAAAATAGATAAATCCTAATGCTAAACTGTAAAAGGTGCCATGTAGATATACAGATTATTAAGGGATTCGCTGCAATTAAACTGTCAATATCAAGATTATGTGTTTGATATTACTTCATGGTTTCAAACTTTCAATTTTGAACTTTCAGTCACATTTCAAAACAAAACCATAATGATGCATGAATCATTTCATTTTATACAAGTGTTCAAACATTTTGGGGGAAGAAGAAAAAGAAAAATTATGCAGCATTAGTAGATGTAGAAATCACGTGTGTGAGGCCAAAAGTTTCAATGTTGATCCTTCAGTATTCCTACAAAATAATAACAATAAAATTTCTCAAATAATACTGAAACAACAGGAAAAAAGGGGGTACACTATACGCGCACTACCATCAACAAAAACAGAGCACAACACTTCTACCAAATTTTTTTTATACATAGATAAAGAATATGTTTCCGATGTGAATACAACCTGAACTAACAGAGATTACTCCAAGTAAAGAAAAATATGAAAAAGGAAACCATAGAAGGTAAGAGTGTTTCCCTGTGGACCTTGAAAGTAACATTGTTTAACCCAAAAATAGATTTCTTGGTGAAAGTCAATATCAAGAAGAAATCGGGTAACTGATAACTAAGATTTACTTCACTTTCCCAATGATTTAAAGAATAAAGCAAGTAATGAAATAATGGACAAAGAAAGAAAATACTGATAGAAAATAGGCATAAACGCAACGGAAGCAATCACCCAAGACCATATAATCTTACATGTAAACTAGATAAATATAATCATTAACGAGATAGAAACACTAACCTCTTGAAGTTACTGCACAAATCTTCAATGATATTCGCGCTATCCAGGTCTACGGTCTTCTACTGTGTATCCTGAATTTCTACCGAACGTGATACTTGAGTGGCAAGTAATTTTATTCAAGAAAAATAGTATCTTGGTATGGAAAATTTGGCCAACTTAAGAAGAAAGCTTTCTAGTTTTTCTTTCTTCTCTTAATTTTTCACGTTTCTGTTTTGTTTCTTTTTATTTGAGAACAAAACCAAACTTTTGACCAAATACAGAATCCAAATTCTGTTTCTTTTCCTTCTTCTTGGTAAGCACTGCTTTTCACGTTTTCTCTTGGTTTTTTTGTTTGGTTAGAAAACCAAGACCAAAAACCTTTTGAAGTCTTAGTAGCCAAAACGTGTAGTAGTCTCCTAACCCACCAAGGATACTATTTTCTTATTTAATTTTCCCGTTCTAGAATATTCAGGCACAGTAGGGACCACAGATTTAATAACGAGGCTTCCTATTGTGGTATTAATTCGGAATATGAATGAATTAATCCTACCACAATAAATTACAATTTATTCCACTAGAAAATTATAATTGCACTCCTCAGTTTAACTTCGAAATCATTCATTAAAACTTATTTAACTCCCCGTGTTAAGATTACAAATACCAATCAGATAAATTAAATTACTGACAATTTAATTTATCGACTAATTTAATCCTTTATACTTCCGCTTAACTTATTTCATGTGACGGATACAAAATCCACCTGCAGGGTTTTCACATGAAAACTTTCAAGCATCCATAAAGGGGCATCATCAATCTCAATGATCAAGACACGGATTCTATCAACTAATTATTATTTCACAAATGCACTTTGTCATTATTCAATTTACCAGGAATACATTAACTCGTAGTTGAGTCGTACCTTTTAATAAATCAAAATAATGAACAAAGCACATTGATCATAACAATTATATCAAGATTAAGAGTATAAGAACATTCAATGAGCTAGAGATGTAGTTTTATATATTCAGTACAAAAACACTTATCTCTACTTGGTCCGTTCAATACACAAAAATGTACTAGCATAAGAAGTCGGAACTAAACCATTCCCATAATCAAGATAGATTATAATTTAATCTTATGCTACAATCATCAAGATGCTTTGCCCAGTTTCATCTTTGATTGTGAACATTAACTTTATAACTTATAAGAACCGACAATTTAATCTTCCGCGCATGAGCTAAAGCTCCATACACTAAATCGTCTACTATATAAGTAAAGGGCACACATATGAACAAATGATCTATTTGAATTGAGATTTCATTGAATTGAATAAATAAATAAACAATTGTTCCATTAAATAAAACATAATACTATAATCAAACCACATGGTTAATAGTATATACTAACAGAAACATTGCGGATTCTCTCATGAAAAAGAATAGTATCTTACAGTACACCACTTGTTAATTAAATTTAAAAAAAGATAGAATTGATTTCTAATATTCAAGTGAACCTTAGAAGTGGCAGATCGTCTAGCTAAATGGGGATGGCAACAACATGGAATGTTCTACTTTCACGAGCAACATCTACCAAAAGAAGTCAAAAGGAAAACTTCACATGCGCAAAGACAAACACCAATTCAGATTGAGGAAAATGATCCACTCCCCTTGTTTTTATATCCCACACGATCAAGAGTAAGACACACAGGATAGAACCTACATGAATCTAGCTAGATAAATGGATTTACTTTAAAGAAAAAAAGTGTGAACCTAGTCAACTATTACTACCTTAACCAGCTAATTTTCTCCTACTCCAAGTAAAAGAGTATTTGTCTAATCGTTAGGCCCTCTTTGAATTGCCATGGGTGAGTTTCAAGATTATTCTCACTAATTTGACACAGATAACGCGTTGTCTGACTCAAAATGGGGTGAACTCCAACTCTGTTCAGAGCATAGAACCACCCACTGAATTTTGAAATATTGAAGAAAGGATTCAGGACTAAGATAAGAGAAAAAGAGAAAGCAAGCAAAGTTTAATTGTCAGGGGGATTTTCTCCAAAATGGGCGTGCACATATAAATGTTTAAGAGCATGCAAATTCTAACTAAATGACAATAGCTTTGTTATGTTATTAATAACATGGCGACTGTGGATCGTACGCTTGAAAAAGAGAATACAGTATTCCTATTAGTCCTATTATTTAATTTTGACAGCTTGTAATTTTACTGTCTGTATGTCTTGATGTTCATTTATGCAATCTTTGGGAACTATTGGTTGGACATAAATTATTTCAGCAAATGGAAAATACCAAATTTCATTGTTTTCAAATTTGGTTGACCATTATTATTTGAACTTTAAATGAAATATTGAAGTTTTGGTCTGAAGGTGTATATCATGTTAAATACTGGTTTTTTACTAACAAATCTTTAACTTGATTTTTCCCATTGGAGTTTATGTCGAAATACAAGTATGCAACTCTTTGGGCAACTTGTGGACCTCAACGAAAAGAAAACATAACACAGACACAGCAAACATATACGTTATATTTACCATTTGTAGTTATATTTTTAGAAATTTATATTTGTAATTATATTTGAATTTTATAACAAATACACATGCAGTATAGAAATAAGAGATCGATTGTGTTGAACTAAAATAAGAGAGCAACAAGCTCTTGTAACTTAATTGATTAGACCACTTGCTTAGTAAGTAAAAGTCTTGAGTTCGACTCTCAATGAGAAAGTATTTTATGAAAATTTCTCGAAAAATAAAATATTTTGTAAAAAAGTTTGTAGAATAGAAAAAATGTGTCGGACGAGTTATAGTTATTTTAAAGCTTTGTGATGTTTTGTAAGTGAAATAAACTTTTCCAATGAAGAGCTGGAATATGCTTGAGATAGAATTAGTTGAAAACTTTCTTTTTTGTTTGGCTAAAAGAAAAACGGAAAGGAAAATCAGATTTATCTGTTGGATCCAAAAGTAAGATAAAGTAGTGCAATTATTTTCCTTTCTTTTCCACTGCAGCTTCCGTTCTTTCCAAAGCAAGCATAATGAGTATACGCGGTAACTGCAGAAGTAATTCTCTTGCAAAATGAGAATTAAATGATAATTCACTTAATTAATCCCTAGTATCCTATAGATGTTTGGTTTATTCTTACCAAATTCTTTCTTTTCCCTTGTCATTAATCCTCGCCTCCCTAGTTCACTTGGCATCAATGATATAGAATCATGAAAATTTTAAGTTATATACACCGATAATAGTGTCTTAATAATTAAAAATACAAAATAAAGAAGAAAGAATCAGAATTGTTCTATTATACTAGTTTTAGATTGATATGGTTAAGATTTAGTTTATCCTCAACACGTTTACCGTGACCTAACAGATGAATTTTAATAGAATTTAAATTATATTCGCCGACAACACAAAATTCTGATTGAGAATTTGATTATATAGTAATGCAACTGATTAGAAGAAGAAAATATTGACATTAAAACCTCACTAGAAAAGAGTGTATAATATGGAGATTATCATAACACTTTTGAGGAACATCAATCTAAAAACCAAGCAAAAGAAATGCATTATACCACTCAGAGCAATTTGCCAGCTTTGGCCAATATTGAACTGAGTGGAACAAAAGAATGATACACAAAGTTAAATGGCATAGAAGAATTAATTGTTGTGAAACGTGTCAGGATAATAGAAGGAAAAAAATATTTGAATAGAAAAGTAATAAATTGCACAAGATAAGATTTACATGATTAGGTAATTTTTAACTACTTCATGGCCACACAAATAATAGCTTTTTATTAATTGAAGAGAAAAAGAAGAAGTTGAGGGATAATATGCAAATGAAAATGCATACCCCTTTTTTAAGCATTTGAATGCCGATGTAAGCGGTTACATCATAAGAATGCCGATGTAAGCGCATACATCATAAGAAAGTCAATGTAAGTGCTTACATCATAAGAATGCCGATGTAAGCGCATACATCATAAGAAAGTCAATGTAAGTGCTTACATCATAAGAATGCCGATGTAAGCGCATACATCATAAGAATGCCGATGTAAGCGTTTATATCATAAGTTCATCTCTTTTTTATTCGCTTACATCTTAAGTTCATCTCTTTTTAATTTTTCTTTCTTTTGTTTTGTCTACTTTTCTTTCTTTCATATACAACAATAGGTTTGCTACTATCAATCTCCCCCCTCAAACCTATGTTACATCAAGAAAGAAATTTAAAAAAAGATTTGCTATTCTCTGGTGGCGACTTCACGCTATCAGTCTTGAAGGCTAACTGAGGCAGTGCACAACCTCAGTTTGTCAACATTGACAACTTTGGTCGACATGTCTGACGGGTTCTTTGATCCTGGCATCTTCTGTAAGGAAAGAGTTTCTTCACTTATCAACTCTCGGATATGATATACCTCAATTAGATATGCTTCGATCTTGCATGAAATACTGAATTCTTGGCAAGATGAATTGCACTCTGATTATCGCTGAGATTTTCATGTACTCTGCTTTAGTAGTAGATAAAGCAACACTTTTCTGAATTCTGAACATCCAGCTAACAGCAGTACCAACCCAAAGTGAACACGTAGCCTGTGGTACTTTTTCGACTATCCAGATCGCCGCCAAAATTTGCATCAACAAAACCTTGTAAGATAATATTGCTCCTTTTAAAATAAAGTGCCATATCTGAGGTGCCTTTGAGATATCGCAATATCCATTTTATATCTTCCCAATGCTCCTTTCCTGGATACATGTACTGACAACTCCAACTACATGGGCTATGTCAGGTCTAGTGCAAACCATAGCATACATCAAACTTCCTACTGCCGAAGCATATGGAACTTTGGACATATACTTCCTTTCTTCATCTGTCTTAGGTGATTGGTCCTTCGACAGATTAAGATGGCTTCCGAGTGGAGTGCTTCCGGTCTTTGCATCATGAAGACTAAACCTACTTAGTACCTTCTGTACGTACTTTTCCTGAGACAATTTTAAGTTCCTTCAGACTTGTTTCTGCTAATCCTCATCCCAAGCATTTGCTTAGCTGGTCCTAAGTCTTTCATTTTAAAACTCCTCTGCCAGTTGTTGCTTAACTCTGTTGATCTCATTTATGTTAGATCCTGCAATTAGCATATCATCAACGTATAATAGTAAAAATGATATAGGATTTATCAAGATTTTTGATATAACAGCAATGGTCCATCTTACATCGTGTGAAACCATTATTATGCATGAATCCATCAAATTTCTTGTACCATTGTCGGGGTGCTTGTTTCAAACCATACAAACTCTTCTTTAACTTACACACAAGGTTTTCTTTATCAGAAACTTAAAAACCTTCAGGTTGCTTCATGTAGATGTCTTCTTCAAGGTCACCATGCAAGAAAGCAGTTTTAACATCTAGCTGCTCCAAATGCAGATTTTCTGCAACTACGATACTTAGCACCAACCTGATTGTAGTTAATTTGACTGCATGAGAGAAGATCTCGGTGTAATCAATCCCTTCCTTCTGCTGAACGCCTTTTACTACTAATTGTGCTTTGTATCTCTTCTTACATCATGCTCTTCCTTGACCCTGTACATTCACTTGTTTTGCAATGCCTTTTTTCCTTTTGGTAACTCTATAAGTATCCATGTTTTATTCTTTTGAAGAGAATTCATCTCTTCTTTCATGGCTAGCTTCCACTTATTAGAGCTTATCACCTGCATTACTTCTACAAAATGCTCTGGTTCTCTAGCATCAGTCAGAAGTAAATAGTGGAGAGAGAGAGAGAGAGTTAATCTATCTAGAGCATTCGTGACTCTTTTAGATCTCCTTAATATAGGTTCAAAAGTAACTGATCTCGAATTTGATTCAAGTTCTGACTCTAGATTTGGTTCTGCATTTGATTCTATCTCTGGTTCCGATTCTGGTTCTGATCCAGATTCGGCTTCTGGTTCTTCATCTTCAATTTCAGAATTAGTTGTAATCTCTCTAGCCACTTCATTTTCTGAGATTTCTTCTAACTCAACTGTTTCAGATGTCTGTTTGCTGGTGCTGGTTGGTTCTACTTCAAGCTTGTCCTTGTACATCACATTTTTATTAAATGTGACATTCTTGTGTCTTAGGATCTTTTTATTTTGATCATCCCAAAAATCGATAACCAAAATTATCATCACCATATAAAGAAGCATTTCTTGGCCTTAGGATCAAGCTTATCTCTATCATCAGAGTTTACATGCACATAAGCAACACAACAAAAAATTTTCAGGTGTGAGAGAGTTACCTCTTTTCCTATACATACCTCCTCAGAAATTTCAAAATTCAACGCTATAGAAGGTCCCCTATTTACGAGGTAAGCTGTCGTGTTAATAGCCTCGGCCCAACTTGTTCAGCAATTACATTTGCTGAATTATCATCCTTGTATTGATCGTTCTTCTTCTTCTTTGACTCTCTACACTGACTACTGTAGTGACCCTTTTTATTGCAATTCCAACACGTAATGTCTTTGCGATTTTTGGATTGCCCTCTTCTCCTTGACTTTGATCTGCCACGACCATGACTTTGTCCTCTTTGGCTACTTCTCCCCTGCTTTCGATATTCAAAGTAGATCTTGGGGAATCACTTGATTCTCCTCGGTGAATATCTTTGCTTAGAACCAAGTCTCTATTATCATCCAATTTGAGTTTGGTACTTCCCGATGAAATGCTAACTGCAGTTACTGTTGCAGGCCAACTCTCCGATAGAGATGATAGTAGAATCAACGCCCTAACTTTGTCATCGAATGTTATATTAACAGAACTCAACTGAGTTAATATTACATTAAACTCATTGATATGTTCCATAACAAATCCACCTTCTGTCATCTTAAAGTTGAACAATCGACGCCTCAAATAGACTTTATTTGAAGCAGATGGATTCTCGTACATATTTGATAACGCCTTCATCAAGCCTGTGGTGGTCTTCTCGTTAATGATGTTAAACGCCACATTTCGTGTCAGCGTCAAACGAATCACACCAAGAGCTTGGCGATCTACTAGATCCCAATCTGCTTTGGCCATAGTCTCTGGTTTTACCTCGGTCAGAGGTAAGTGTAATTTTTTCGGTACAAATAATCCTCTATTTGCACTTTTCAGAATCCAAAATCTTTGCCATTGAACTTGTCAATCTTAACCTTTCCTTCTTTCGATGCCATTTTTCATAAAAAAAAATTATGTGAATAGTGCCTGTGAATAGTAACGATGATCAATAGTGTCGCACTATTCTTGTGAATAGTACCTGCACCAATACCGTATTTATCTACCATAATTACACTGTCTGTGCTCTGATACCAATTGTTGGGAAACGTGTCAGGCTAATAGAAGAAAAAAAATATTTGAAGAGAAAAGCAATAAATTGCACAAGACAAGACAAGACAAGATTTACGTGGCTACCTACTCCACGGCCACACAAAGAATAGCTCTTTATTGATTGAAGAGAGAAAGAAGAAGTTGAGGGATAATAGGCAACTGAAAATGCATACCCCTTTTATAGGCATTTGAATGCCCTGCCGACGTAAGCGCATACTATTACACCTCGTGTGTTCGTGCGTTATCGTATCGTAAGGTTGTTAACATGGTAAGAAGGTATTTTTTTTTAGGTATTTAAATAGGATTATATTCATACGTTAAGTTTTGAAGTCAAATGAGTTGTGACACGGAAGTTGAAAAAGTTTGTCGCAAGTTACGCTTGTAAATTTCACTGAAATTTGGGTCAAATGTGAAAGAGCTTTTCTCTCAATATACTTGGAGTTATGGGGTGATCCACCTATCAAATCGAAGATCTACGAGTGTAGTTTCCAGCGCATTTAACCGTTTGTCAATACGACATCCGAGTAGAGAGAAATTCACATTTCCGTACAAGGGTGCAAACTGCCACAGAACAGTGGGCCCCACTTAAGTGATATAAATAGAGGCCTCCAACGTTTTTGGCCCTCATTTTCATCAAGACTAAACCCTAAATCAGCCCTTATACTCTCCCAAATTATTCTCCATCAATCACAATCAATTTCAAAGGCAAATCAAGTGATTACAACATAAGGAATCACATGACAATCATAATATCGTAGACTTCTCGTTGTTTTGATTTTCGGAAGAAAGCTTTGTCTTGAAATAACTCAAGTTGTAGAGTATTATTCAACTTTTAAGGTATGATTTAACCTTCTCTTAATCTCTTTGAGCCTTAATTAAACCTAGAAATGGGGTAGAAACCCCCATAGAATGAGCTTTTGCGATTCTTATGAACTCTTATGGACTTGGCTTTCTTGTTGGGCTGTTTTATGTAGTTTTAACATGTTGCTTGGAGTTATGGTGGTATGGAT
>MCJB01052507.1:8682-30990 GCA_002018475.1 Nicotiana obtusifolia | reverse complement strand
AAAATAAATAAAATTAAAATACTACAGAGGCGACCAACTTTGGTCGCTTATGTAGTATTTTAATTTTCTGTATTTTACATAAGCGACCAAAGTTGGTCGCCTATAGAAAAATACAGAAAATTAAAATACTAAATAAGCGACCAACTTTGGTCGCTTTTTAGTATTTTAATTTTCTGTATTTTTCTATGTGCGACCAACTTTGGTCGCCAATGTAAAAATAAATAAAATTAAAATACTAAAATGGCGACCAAAGTTGGTCGCTTATTTATTATTTTAATTTTATTTATTTTTAAATTAGCGACCAACTTTGGTCGCTTAGGTCAGATTTTAATTTTCTGAACTTTTCAGTGGGCGACCAAAGTTGGTCGCTTTTTGGCGACCAACTTTGGTCGCTAACAAAGAGGGACCACCTGAATACTGACCAGACCATTATGGTCGCTTTTTGGTCGCTTTTGGGATTATAGGGACCGACTTTGGTCGCTTTTTTCGGTCGCTTTTTACCTGATTTTTAGTAGTGACTGTGATACCAAATAGAAAATCACAAATTATTTCTCTTAAAAGTAGAATAAAAGTCAATTACAATTTATAAAACTTCATAATCATGCCAACATTGACATAAGGTTGAGAACCAAATTTGATGTATTTCTTCACTAACTGTAACCACTATTGTTGTGCTTGCAACATTTTTCAAGGTAATAGCATAAGCATTATTAACCAAGAGAGATTAGTTCTCACTCCACTTCGTCAAAAGACTTGACAAACACTTATAGTGAAAGCCAAATGTCCCAAGTCTAAATGTAAAAATAATGCAATGGATAGATAAATAATAGACAAATTAAATATAGAAATAGAACACCTTATAACAAGCAGCACTTTTTTGGAGATTGACATGAAGAACCCAAGAAACATTACGATTGAAAAATTCATCACAATGGTAAAACAAACAGAATTACATCTGATTTCTTATCTGTGATAGATTCATGATATATTCAAAATAATAAAACTGTAGTCTGAATCAATAACTCATTCACCACTAAAACAACAAAAAATAAGGTCTGATTAATCAGTATATAACAGTTATCACACAATTGAACTAACATAAACTACTCTACTACTTGATCCTTTTGGTCTTGAGTTTTCTAATTCTTTTTATTTTTCTGCTATACCAACTGGCTTGCAGACATAGCTGATTTGCCTTTTCAGGTGAGCTTCTTTGCTGAAAAGGGCAGATCAGTAGGCACATTGACACCTTCTACATCTCCTTTAAAGCTAATCTTCATGGTACTAATAGGTTCTTGATGCAACTTTCTTTGTTGAATCCTTGTCTTAGTTTAAGATATCACCTTAAGCATCACATCCGACTCTTCACCTTCATCTTCACCTTCATATTCATCATCAGCTATTGTTGAAGGTGCAACAAATGTTTGAAGTGTCTTTGATGGTGCAACAGACCTTGTTTGAAGTTTGGTTGCAGATACTTTTCCTTGAACTATATTTGAAGGTCCAGTCGATTGACTGGAATGTTGAGTAGAGGTCATTATGACTCCAGGAATAGGCATGAAGAGAAAATCTGAATTTTGACTGTCTTAGGGTGCCGTTAAGGGCACATGTTGTACTGTTTGCGAATTTCCTTCATCATTATTAGTGTCACGATCCAAAATCCACTATAAGTCATGATGGCACCTAACGCCGCCGTCAGGCAAGCCAACGATGATTTATCAATTTAATTACTCATTTTATTACTTTCGAAATCATAGATTTTAATAAGGAAAGAGTGTTACTTTTCCAAATACACAGGAACGTTCAACATTTGTAGTTTATAAAAGAATTGAAAGGCGTTAATAATATATGAAACCATAAGCATCAACTAGTATAACCCCAAAACCCGGTGTCACAAGTGTATAAGCATTTTCTAAGGAGTACAATAATAATACAACATTTGTCCAGAATGTAAATAAGACAGGATAAAATAAATAGTATAATAGAGACTCGGTAGACTGTGCATTCGTAACCTGGAATGCAGCTCACATAAAATCTCTTCAGCAGGTGCGCTTCCGCGCCAAGATGATTGCCAAATGAACCTGTCAGATCCTGTACATTTAGTGCAGAAGTGCAGCATGAGTATATAAATCAACGCGTACCCAGTAAGTATCTATCCTAACCCCGAAGAAGTAGTGGCGAGGGTTCTACATCAGCACTTACTAGAGGTCCAATGAATTAATATGATAAATCATAAGCAAATATGAAGCACACATCAATAGTGGGTAAATATAAGTTATATAATCTTCCAAATATTTCTTTTAAGGTATGAATTTCTCAATCTTGTATTCTACCTTAACAGCTCCGAAAATGTCAAGTGCCAATATCAAATAAATAAGGAATACCATACAAAATGTCGGGCATCAGTGAAAAAATTATCTCGTGAATATTCGGACTAATAGCGATATAATGCATGATTTTGCCGAGGTCGTTCGGCTCGATCCAGAATAATGTGTACACTGCCGAGGGTCGAGTGGCACGAACCATAAATGCATCTATTATACTGCCTAGGCATTCGGTCCGCTCCACAAGAAAGGAAGGAAGTTACCGAATTACGAGACACGTGCTTACAATACAGTACATGATATATAATCTTTACCGTTTCTCAAATAACTGGCCCATAATTCAAAGTGATAAGGTCTCGGCCTAATATACATATATTTATTTCTAAATCAATTTTAGTTATAACTTTAATTAATTAAGCCAGCAGAACGAGTTCAAATAATTCAATTATTACATGATAAAGTCCTAAGCCTACCCGGATATAAACATGCTTTAGCTACGTACATACTCTTACCACCTCGTGCGTACGTAGTACCCACAACTAGTAGCACATAACAATAAATATCACCTAGGGGTAGTTTCCCCATCACAAGGTTAGATAGGAGACTTACCTCGCTCCGAAGTTTCAAAACTGGCTCCAACGCCTCTCTAACTCTTCAATTCAAGCCAAATGATCTGAAACTAGTCAAACAATGTGCAATTCAATCAAAATATACTCCAATGCTGATAATTTATCAATTTATATCAATCCCCAACTCCGCTCTAAAAGTCAATAAAGTTAACCCTCTGGCCCACTTGCCCGGATTTCAAAAGTTTTCGAACATAAACTTTACCCATAACGCCACGAACTCAAACATAAAACTTATTCCAAATCCCATGTCCAATTTTGTGGTTAAAATCTAGAAATACCAAATTTCTAGATTTTCTACCAAAATCTCAATTTCTATAAATTTTCATGCTTAAATCCATATATAAACCATGTATTTAACTCGCAGTGTGAAAAAAATACTTGCCTCATAATAGATGATGAAAATGGCACTCCAAAATTGCTCCAAAATCAGTTTCTACAGACGAAATGAAGTGAAATGGGCCAAACCCCGTTTTAAAAAGCCATACTGCGCAAAACATCCCGCTTCTGCGGTCCAAAGATGTCGCTTCTCCGGCTTCAATCTCGCACCTACGAGGACGTAGGCTAGGTCGCCGGCCGCTTTTGCGGCCCTGATGTGCATCTGCACCCCCCCTTATGCGACGCCTCATCCGCAGGTGCGGTCCCGCTTCTGCTAAAACTCGACCGCATATGTGGTCCCAGCCTTTCTCCAATAATTCGCTTCTGCCCTCCCATTTTCGCTTCCTCGATCGTGCAGGTGCAGAAAACATCTTCCCACCTATGAGCTCAGTCCAGCTCTGCCCTTGCCGCTTCTGCGAGCCACTGCCTTGCTTCTACGACACTGCACCTGCGGTCCTTCATGCGCAGGCACGAAAACACCAGCAATAAAAATTTCTAGCCTTTCCTTTAGTCTAAAATCCGATCTGTTAACTATCTGAAATCCACCCGAGGCCCTCGGGACCTTGACCAAATATACCAATGCGTCCCAAACACATTACGGACTTAATAGAGGCCTCAAATCACGCCAAACAATATCGAAACTACGAATCAACGATCAAAATCCTTCTTTAAGTTTTCAAACTTCGATGAACGCATTCGAACCATATCAAAACATTCCGGAATGACGCCAAACTATATGCGCAAGTCAAAAATCACGAGACGAACCTATTCCAAGGCTCAGAACTTCTAACAAACATTGATAACACCTAAAGTTCTTTCAAATCAAGCTTAAGAACTTTTTAAACTTCCAAAATGTCAACCTTCCATAATAGGCTCTGAAATGCTCCCGGGCCACCTGATACTCAACCCGAAGATACGCCCAAGTCCGAAATCTTCATACGAACTTATTGGAATCTTCAAATCCTGATTACAAGGTCATTTAGTCGAAAGTCAAACCTTAGTCAATTCTTCCAACTTAAAGCTTCCGAAATTAAAATTTTCTTTCCAAACCAACTCTGAGATCAATTCCGACCGCACGTACAAGTCATAATACCTTAGCTACCCAAGGCCTCAAACCGCCGAACGACGTGCTAGAGCTCAAAAGGACCGGCCGGGTAGTTATATTCTCCCCCACTTAAACATACGTTCGTCCTCGAATGTGCTGAAAACTGCTCCGGAGTTGTCCAAAATCACTTTTTAACACCTCGCACACCTACCCGTGCCACCATAACCCATGTGAGCATTTTAGCTCAAACCACATCGAAGATCCTTCCTATAACCTTAGCTAACAAGCTTCAGAACCAAATTCCAACATCCAAAATTTTCTACGAGGCCCGATCCTAACATACGAACACCGCATCAATCACCAGACACTGTACCCAACACGACCATACTCCTCCCCCAAAAATCACACCATGTACCATATAATTCACTTGGCCATAACATCCTCGGACCATAATAGCTGCCATTTCATGAATCCGGTACCTGCAACGCCTCTCATAACACATATAAGCCCCATTTCAATCCTCACAATACTGTCACGATAGAAGAGATATGTAGGAACTCATAATCACTTGCCGAATCAACAAAACATGGAGTCTTCTCCTCTTGACAGGAATCATTACCTCAGTCTGAACTGAATGACGATATTTGCCCTTTAATATACCTCATTAAACCTGATCGTACTGATTTCAGGTCCAAATTATCTCACCTAGTACACGTTGCTTGGGCAATAAGCCACCTCAAACACTAACCCAGATCTCATATGACACCATCAGTGCAGTGATAAAGCTACAACTTGAATATGACACATAAGGGAGAACGAACTTTGATAGGGAATTACCCAACCCGCGTAACGAATAAAATGGCCGAATAGATGTTATAAACCTACCTCACTGATGAAAAACAAGGCACACAAAATAAGTGTAAGGAACTAGGCTCAACATCTCACTGTTGCGGCATGCAACCCGATCCAATATGATACTGTTTCGGCGTGCAACCCGATCCAAACATAACAATGTTACGGCGTACAACCCGATCCACACAACATGCCCGTGGTGGTGTGCCACCCGATCTGCACGTAACAATCAAGAAGAAAACACACATTAAGCCGTAACTCTTACACTTACGAAATGCCCGAATATCGATCACAAGCACGCCAAGAGCATAATATAATCTTGAGGATATGGATAAAGCCATATTCTACGAAACCCAAGCACAACTAAGGTGCAATATATGACCTGCATCTCAAGAGCCATCCTGCTCATATAACACCATAAGTTACACGGGACCTCAACACATGTGTGAAATATCAAGCCGCCTCCCAACCCACATGGCACAATAGTGATTTACATGGGATAGTTGATGGTGGGAATAACATCCAATGCCCGACGACTCCTCCGTAAGCAATGCTACGATGAATGAACACATCGGACCTGACGTAGAGCACACATTCACATTAGACCCACCAACGGACCTCAAACTGATTCTGATCATACCATACTGCGCCAATAACCTTCCAAGGATACACAATGGCCCTATTCATGACACATACGAGCAGCCGTCCACTGTAGACCAAACTCCCATAGTTCACAACCAAAGGAATAGAGCGCCTTACAAGAAAGAACTCTCACATTAATGATAGTACCAAAAATCTTCGTACTTGGTTTCAATCTTTAACAATCGAGTGACTAACATGTCACACTTATACAAATCTCCCCGTGGGGTACGCTCCCACGACCTTTCGCACCAGGTAGCAAAGTTTGCACCTCCATACCACCAACCGCACTAATTCTGTAAAGCAATTCAAGAACCCGCAAATCAATACGCAATGCTTCTTCCAGAGAACACCATTCCCCGGCGACACTAGGATAATGACAGCTTACTCTGAACATCTAATTCTTCCCGGCCCATCCAAGCTCATGACATTCTTGTCAACACCGAACCACAAACTTGATCCTTAACTTTCAAATTCCCATGCCGGTCACTGCACCTATCATGTCGCTACGCAAGAATATACGGATTCATCATAACCCCTGAACTACTAGTAGAATAAACACTTCATGGGCTTGAAACCTTTAATTTAACTCATTTCAGAAGAGCCATTGCAACACGCAACTGAATTCCCATAACTGTAGAGAATACAAACCTCGAGTTGTAGTCTAAATTGCCATAACTCTTCTTGGATCCATTTACACATAACAAGGCCCTTTGAATCAAATACCTCCCAAATCAATCAAATTATGGTGGCTGTCAAGCTCGAACGTACAACCACGAACTACCTGTATAACTTAACATGTCGAAGGAGCTGATAATTGCCACAATCATGCTGATTCAAACCATTACTAACCGACCCAACTTATTCCAATTTAATCTTGACTTTCCTTAGAAATAATAATAGCTCCATTCAAAAACATAACGAACTCAATCAGCACAAATCTCGAGTGACCCAAATCACGAGACCACATCGTCTCAATACCCATGAACCATCTCATACCCTCCTCAAGCGCACAATAACATTTCGAACTGATACACCCATTCTGCAAGACCTTCCGCTGAATTCGAAGCTATTTCTCCCATTCCTCCAATACTACCCCTCAGACCCGATGATAACATAGAAAATTCTCCAAGTATTCTTCACACTCTACTCCCAAATCCAGGTCTCCTGCCACACATAACGAACCTATTAGAACCACTGTCGAGGATCACCCACCCTGACTTGGTCCCGAATATAAGCCAAACTCTAGTGTGCTGTCAGCATATGAACACTCCCACGAAAGCATCCGGATGAATTCCTTTCCTTGTACATTACATCCACAAGAACTGAGTCTTCCCAAAACCTGCACATGAATCGATAAGCCAAAATATAGCACACATTCATCAAGTTTTTCGCTCGAATTGCCCTTGATGTTTCCTTTTCTTAGTCGTAAATAATTCACCGATGCACCAATGAACAGAAATCGCACAAGCAGACAACCACGCGATATAATCGTAGGCAGTGGGCTCCCCCACTTAGATTTAAGCTACCATCATATAATGTAGAACCTATAAAGATTCCTCGTTCTCAATTACCATGATCTCGCACCGCCAACCACCAAATTCCTCGTAGTCTCTTGTTAATCTTTTCATGAACATTTCGAATTATCAGCCACAATCGCATTTTTGACCTTCTGTCGGATCGTAAGTAAAACTCTTCGTAGAAACTTCATAGAAATCATACTGCTAACCTACTCACAGGAGATGACCCACCTGTGGGATTCCATACCAACATCTTCCAATGACGCTGCACTAGGTACCACTACTACGAAATCAGTAAATCCTCCTAAGCCCATGCTCGTCCACTGGCTGTCCAAGTCCGTTCATTCCTCATTGACATCAACTGAAAGCCCGACAATACATTTCAAACTCGAAGTCACGTCATATCCAATAATGATAATCAATCTCTTACAGCCCTAGACACTCCAAATTGCTCTAACTTTTCACAAGGCATGTGGCTATCCTACCACGGAATCCATATGCTACTCTGCCACTCCCACATCGGTTAAACTATCTCCTTTAAGAAACTTCTCGACCTCTTCTTTTCATAATTGACCTACTAGAATTTCAACCACCGCAAGACACCTCACACCATGTCCTTCCTCATCCTTCGCTGCCCAAATACTGCCTCAAATCAAAATCCATCTCTGTAGCATCTGAACTAAAAAATTGCTACCGACTCTAAGCCTTCTCGAAGACCATCTTTCTTGAGCCATCAGCATTAGAAACATCGACTCGATTCTGAAACCGCCACACACCACCATCTATGACAGCCGCTTCTCAGGAACTATTTCACAATACCGTGCCTCGAAGGCAAATCCAAGAAGACTACAACACTAGCGAACTTGAATGCGTTCTAACAAGGACGACGACACCACATCATAAATGAGAATTCCACCACGCTCGAAAATATCAAGTATCGATGCTCCATCAACCGAAGCCTGAACATCCATAGTCCGATTGCCTTTCCTCCGCTGAAATTAAATGCCGAACCTCTAAGCCATGCACTATGAAATCCTCCGTTCGAGTCATTCACTGTCGCGACACATAAACAAGCACCCAACCGTTACACCAACACTGTGCGATAACAACGCATGAACATCATAATAATTTGTGCATAGCCTCAAAACTATAAGAAATACAGATACTGGGCTGGAACGATATAACACCCTTCTGCAAGGCAAGGATAATAGCCTGCCCGAATACATAGGGAGAAACATCCTGCATCACGTCTGTAGTACCACTACAACTCCTTGAAGTCCAATTGATAACAAGCGCTCCACGTCGCATAAGACTGAGAAGGAAGGAAATGAAGGCATAAGCTCTAATAGAATCAAACTGCACGAAGAGGAAACAAGAAGGGAAGTGCTCCTAACAGCCATGTAACCTCAGAGATAAGTACAGATGTCTTCGTACCGATCCGCAACACTCTACTAGACTTACTCATGACTCGTGATACCCAAGTGAACCTAGAGCTCTGATACCAAGCTGTCACGACCCAAAATCCACTACAGGTCATGATGGCGCCTAACGCCGCCGTCATGCAAGCCAATAGTGATTTATCAATTTAATTACTCATTTTATTACTTTCGAAATTATTGATTTTAATAAGGAAAGAGTTTTACATTTTTAATCGACGGGAACGTTCAACATTTGTGGTTTATAAAAGAATCGAAAGGCGTTAATAACATATGAACCCATAAGCATCAACTAGTATAACCCCAAAATCCGGTGTCACAAGTGCATGCGCATTTTCTGAGGAGTACAATAATAATATAACATCTGTCCAGAATGTTAATAAGACATGATAAAATAAATACTACGATGAAAACTCGATGGACTGCGATGCGTAGCCTGTAATGTAGCTCACATAAAGTCTCTTCAACAGGTGCACCTACGCGCCAAGATGATCACCAATAAACCTGCCAGATCCTGCACACTTAGTGCAGAAGTGCAACACGAGTACGTAAATCAACACTTACCCAGTAATTATCTAGCCTAACTCTGGAGACATAGTAACAAGGCATCAACATCGATACTTACTAGAGGCCCAATGAAGTAATATGATAAATCATAAGCAGATATGAAGCACACAATAATAATGGGGTAAATCTATAAGTTACGTATTCTTCCAAATATTTCTTTTAAGGTATGAATTTCTCAATCTTGTATTCTACCTTAACAGCTCCAAAAGTGTCAAGTGCCAATATCAAATAAATAAGGAATACCATATAAAATGCCGGACATTAGTGGAAAAATTATCTCATGAATATTCAGACTACTAGCGATATACGCACGTTCTGCCGAGGTCGTTCGGCCCGATTCAGAATAATGTATACACTGCCGAGGGTCGAGCGGCACGAACCATAGATGCATCTATTATACTGCCGAGGCGTTCGACCCGCTCCACAAGAAAGGAAGTAAGTTACTGAATTGTGAAACACGAGCTTACAATACAGTACATGAGCACAAAGTGAAATAATCTTTACCGTTACTCAAATAACTCGCCCACAACTCAAAGTGATAAGACTCGGCCTAGTATACATATATTTATTTCTAACTCAATTTCAGTTATAACTTTAATTAATAAAGCTAGCAGAACGAGTTCAAATAATTTAATTATTACATGATAAAATCTCAAGTCTACCTGGACATAAACATGCTTTAGCTACATACGGACTCTCGTCACCTCGTGCGTACGTAGTACCCACAACTAGTAGCACATAACAATAAATATCACCTAGGGGTAGTTTTCCCCGCACAAAGTTAGACATGAGATTTACCTCGCGCAAAAGTTCCAAAACTGGCTCCAACTCCTCTCTAACTCTTCAATTCAAGATAAATGATCCAAAACTAGTCAAACAATGTGCAACTCAATCAAAATATACTCCAATGCTTATAATTAATCAATTCATATCAATCTCCAACTCCACTCTAAAAGTTAATAAAGTTAACCCTTGGGACCATGCGCCCGGATTCCAAAACTTTTCGAAGATAAACTTTACCTGTAACGTTACGAACTCAAATATATAATTTATTCTAAATTCCTTGTCCAATTTCGTGGTCAAAATCTAAAAAATACCACATTTCTAGGTTTTCTACCAACATCCCAACAAGAATCGGGGTCGAATTCCACAGGGAGCTATATATGAAAGTTAGTAGTATATATCTTAGCGTGTGACTAAATTTGCACTCCCGCAAAAATTATTTTGTTTTAAATTCTAAATTTAACTACAATTGCAATTTAAGAAATAGAATTAGATTTTTTTTTAAATGTTGTAAAAGGCTTAGGGGTATGACCTTCGCCTAGATGTTTGCCTAACGGGTTGTAAACTTTAAAGCTTGATTTATTGGTCGGAGTGTATTATAGCTATCAACACTCGATTATCCACTCAATACCTCTGGTCAGAGAGTGATTTTGCCCAATTTGACTTTATCAAGTCCAAATGGGTATTGAACAAAACGGTTGATAAAAAGCTCAAGTCGGGTTTTACTATCTCTAGGTTCAACCCTTTAATTAGATTTATCAATCTCTAGATTGACCCAATTTCTTGCTAGTCAAGTTCTCCTAGACTAAGTCTCTCTTCTCGAGTAGAGACCAAGTCAAATAGGCATGAACTAATATTTGCAATCATTAATTCGTTAATAAAAGCAAGAACAAGGCTAAATACTAAACATCCAACCACAAACAAGTAATAAATCAAACGCCCATTAAGTTTACGCACTGGGGTTGGGTTAGAACCCTAGTAAATATATAGCTAGTCATGTTTGAAATGAAGAAAAAGAAGAAGAAGTGATAATTAAACTCATATTGCAAGATTGAAATAATAAAATCTATGTTAAAATAGCTCAAAATATGAAAAACTACTAAAGAAGTAAAGAGAAACGACTATTGTAGCTGATGATGTCCAAAGTTAACCTAAAAATGTAAAACTTGTCTATTTATACAGGGCCAGAAATTTAGGACAAAAATGTCGTTTTGCACTTTTTTCCAGCTTGACAGGATTGGAGGTACGCAGCCGCATAGTTCTGAACTGCGGCTGCAGTGTACTCTTTTTGTGGTGGCGCGCTTTTACATGTGCCACCGTACCTTGCTCTTCTGTGATCCACACTTTTACATGTGCGACTGCACAACTCTTTTTTTGCGGACTTGAATTGCAGATTCTCTGAACTTTGCTCTGACCCAATTCTGCAGCCGCAGAATTCATGTGTGGACCGCACTTTGCACCAGTCTCTAATGGGTTAACATGAAGGTTATATTTTAAAATATAACATGAAGGTTATATTTTAAATCAACCAATAGGATAATGCCACGTCATTAAAAATAACTTTTAATTTTAAAAAGAGTTTGGCAGTTAACTATATGGGAAGTTGCGAGGCAGAACATTAACATGAAGGTTATATTTAGCTCAATAGGTGGATGGGAAACAACTTTAGACCAATCTAATAGTTCAGGGGCAATTCTGGTCCTTTTTTATTTTTTTAACTAGTTCCCACTTTTTAAACAAATTCAGGTTGTTTTCTCCTCCTCCTCCTCCTCCTCCTCCTTCTCCTCCTCCTCCTTTTTCTTCTTCTTCTTCTTCTTCTTCGGATGACAGTGATTTTATATGGTATTTTTGAACATATTTTAAGGTAGTTTATGATGTTTTACGTTATTGTGGAGCTTTATTTTTTACTGTTTCTTAAGGTTTTTTTTTCTTTTTCTTAATTGCAAAATGGATTCATTAGATTTATTGTTGTTTTGACAAAGTGATGATTAGGATTTGTTCTTGATGGTATTTGAAAGTTATGTTTCAAATTTGAGCTCATTTGGAGTAGATTTAGGTATTAAATCGTATACATTCGTAACAAATTTCTGTTTATGAGCAATTTGTACTTCAGGCATATTTGGTCTTAAGCGTTGAAAATGTTGGTTGAACTTCAGACGTTTTGGCCTTAAGTGTATCGGAAGTGAAAATTTTCACTTCAGACTTATTGGCCTTAAGTATAGGAAAACGTTTATTGCACTTCAGACCTTTTGGCCTTAAGTGTATCTGAAGTGTAATTTTTCACTTCAGACTTACTGGCCTTAAGTACATGAAACCATTGGTTGCATTTCAGACCTATTTGGCCTTAAGTGTATCTGAAGTACAATTTTTCACTTCAGACTTATTGGCCTTAAGTGTAGGAAAATGTTTATCTCACTTCAGACCTTCAGGGCTTAAGTGCATCTAAAGTGTAATTTTTCACTTCAGACTTATTGGCATTAAGTGCATGAAATCATTAGTTGCAGTTCAGACCTGTTTGACCTTAAACACATCTGAAAAGTAATTTTTTCACTTCAGACTAATTTTATTTAATTTCGGACCCAATAAATCTGAAGTTGATCAAGAGAAATATTTAAAATCACTTTGAGTTTAAAGAAACTATTAATTAACAATCACTACTAAAAATCAGTGTTTTAGCGACCAAAAATTGGCGACCAAAGTTGGTCTGTCACCAAAAGCGACCAACATTGGTCGCCAACGTAGAGGAAAAAATTGAAAAAAAAACTTAAATCAAATAGCGACCACTTTCGGTCGCCAAATGGTCTCCATATTCGTCAACTTTTTGACCGGACTGGTCAGACCAAGTTGGTCAAAGAAAATTCAGAATTAGCGACCAACTTTGGTCGCCAAGATGGACCCACGTTTAAAATTAGCGACCAAAGTTGGTCGCCAATTGAAGGGAAATTTATGGGGAAATAAGCGACCAAAGTTGGTCGCTTTTGTTGAATATAAAATAAATCAGATTTTAAAATTGGTGACCAAAGTTGGTCGCTTATTGAAGGGAAATTTTATGGGGAAATTGGCGACCAAAGTTGGTCGCTTATATGGAATATTAATTAAATCAATTTTAGTTGGGCGACCAAAGTTGGTCGCTATCTGGAGGAAATTTTTATAGGGAAATTATCGACCAAAGTTGGTCGCTTTTTTATTAATATATTTAGTATATACATACTGTATTATACCATATATATATATATATATTGATATATAATACAATATACAATATATATAATATACTATAATATAGTGTATTATATATATATTAGTAATTTGGCGACCAACTTTGGTCGCTTTTTCCGGTCGCTTTTTACCTGATTTTTAGTAGTGTCTGGTGTCACAGTTTCACAGACTGTCTAAGAGTACTACAAACAAGGTTTTGAAAGAAATAACAAAATACTGTTCCCGAACTACATGAAAGAAACAGGTAAAGGAAATGGACAGAAGACGCCAAGATCTGCGAACGTCTGCAGTACTACCTTGGGTCGCCTGATAGTCACAAAGCTGGAAGCCCTCTACTATCCGACACCTGCGGCACCGGGATCTGCACAAAAGAGTGCAGAGTGTAGTATCAGCACTACCGACCCTATGTGCTGGTAAGTACCTGGCCTAACCCCGGCGAGGTAGTGACGAGGCTAGGACCAGACTCTAGATAAACCTGTTTAGTCATAAACATATATGTATCTACAGCAGATAACTAGAAATACATAAACAATTTAAACGGGGAAAAGAAAACATACATTGCAATAACAGACAAATAAAGCAAAACAAATCATCAACGTTTAAGAAGGAAAACTGCAATTTAGCCTTTAACACAATGAGATGAAATACAAGCCACCTTCACCTCCCGTAACCTCTTGTTGCAGGCGTGCAACCCGTTCCCACTTACAGTAACCTCTTGTGGCAGGCGTGCCACCCGCTCCCACTTACAATATATCCTGTGGTAGGCGTACCACCCGCTCCCACTTTCAAAATATCTCGTGGCAGGCGTGCCACCCGCTCCCACTTTCAATACCACAACAATCACAAGAAGTCCCGGCAAGGGAACAAGGCAACACATCAAACTCCCAATTAGGGAATAAACAACATCAAACAATCATCCTGGCCAGGGGGAAATCAGCTATAACCAAACCATATTCGACTCCCATTTAGCTCAATCAATGTTAGTACTTAATTACAGTCGAAGTTCTACAATTAACCTCCTAACCCAATTATCATTTTATTAAACCTAGACACGAAGCTACTATTGTGACTCCGGATCCCTTAAACTCCTAATGAACTCCTAAGACACTACCCATGACTTAGACACGGAACCCTTTTTTTTTTTTTTTACTTCTAACCCTTCCTTATTCAACTAGTCCGTCTAAAAATCTAAATTACGCCGAATAAAAGGTACATCAACTTGTAATCACGAGGAACAATTATAATGATGAATTCATGTGGTAGGCGTACCACCCGCCCTCATTTCACGATATCTTGTGGCAGGCGTGCCACCCGACCCCATTTCCTTAAAATTTGTGGTAGGCGTACCACCCGCTCCCATTTCAATAGTCATTACTCAAATCACAAGAATTTCAGTTAGGGAGCAAGACAATATCAAAATTTCTCAACAAGAGAACAATAACATCAAAACAATCATCCATACACAACCCACGGTCATGCTTGACACCAACGTGGAGGCACTCGTCACCATGCCTATACGTCGTACGTAAAGTAACAATTTAACAAATAGAACACGACTTCTAATCCCTCAAGCTAAGGTTAGAACGGACACTTACCTCGCTTTGCAACTGAATTCAAGGTTCCGACAAACCTTTGCCTTGAAACTTTGCGTCCGAAGGCTTCAAATCTAGTCACAAATAATTTAATACGCTCAATACACATAGTAGACACTAATTCCATATGAATTTACAAATTTTTCGGATAAAAATCCGAAATTTAATTCAAAATTGCCAGTGGGGCCCACTTCTCATAATCGTACAAAACCCACAAAATGTGATAACCCATTCCGATACGAGTTAAACCATATAAAATTTGTCGAATTCCGACATCGGATTGACTTTCAAATCTTAATTTTTGTTCTTGGAAGATTTGGAAGAAAAATCTGATTTTTTCTTCCATAGATTCATGGATTCATGATGTAAATGAGTATGGAATCATGATCTATGAAGGATTTACGATAAAGAACACTTACCCCGATGTTTTTCTTGAAAATCGCCTCAAAAATCGCTTCAATCCGACCTCCCTAGCCCAAAATATGTTAAACTGGCCAAAACCCCGGTTTTATAGACCCCTTTCTGCCTCGGGTGCCACAGGTGGCGCCGGGCGCTGCCTGTGGCGCTGATTCCAGTAGCCTCCGCTGCCTTCACTGCCTCGGGCGCCCTGGGCGGCGCCGGGCGCTGTCCTGGGCGCTGGAATTTTTCCCTGACACAAAATAGGCATAACTTCTTCATACGATGTCTGAATTGGACGATTCTTTTTGCTATGGCTCCGAAATTTCGATACGGATCTAATGATTTAATCAAAATTGAATTTGGAGTTCATTTTCATAATATGATACCACTTTTTCTTGAAGGTACGACATCGACACCTTCTTGAACGCCAAAGTTAAACTCCATCAACCATCCAAAATCCATCCGAGACCCTCGGGACTTCAACCCAACATGCCAACATGTCCCATAACATTATTCAAACTTGTTCCAACCTTCGGAACGTTCAAATTAACATCATAACATCAAATTCGCACCGGATTCAAGCCTAAGGACCTCAAAATCTTCTAAATCGCTCTTTTGATCTAAACTCGACCAAACCATGTCCGAATGACCTGAAATTTTGCACACAAGTCATAAATTACATGTCGAAGCTACAGCAACTTTCGGAATTCCATTCCGACCCTCGGATCAAAATCTCGCCTATCAACCGGAAATCGCCAAAATTCTAACTTCACCAATTCAAGCCTAATTCTACACGGGACCTCCAAAACTAATTCCGATCACTCTCCTAAGTCATAAATCCTCTCCCGAAACTAACCGAATCATCGGAATTCACATCCGAGCCTTCTAACTCATAAGTCAACATACGGTTGGCTTTTACAACTTAAGCCTTCTTGAAAGATACTAAGCGTCTCATTTCTTACTGATTTTACTCCGAATGCAACTTACTCAACTTGATTACATAAAACATAGATAACGAAATATAATGAGACGGAAAATGGAGAAAACAGAGCGGTAACTCATGATATGACTAGCCGGGTCGTCACACATTATCAGCTTCATCAAAATCATTATCAGCTATTACGAGGAAAAGCTTTTGAAGATTGGGAAACCTCTCAATTAACTCTATATCCTCACGAGATAACCACATGCCTTTAAATTCCCTTAAATTCTCCAATTTAGACGAACCTTTTTCAGAAACTGCAAATATCTCACGAGGTAAGTGTGCTGTTAGGTCTACATGCTTTAGTTTTGTCATCTTCCAAATATGAGGTGTCCCTTCTACTACTAAATCAGGATCCATAGTATCCACCAGTAAAGTTTCTAGGTCGCACATGTGCGATACCTACTCGAAAAAAAAAATTGTTGGAAACATATTCCCAAGTATCTCAGGTAAACTAGCGATTGCAGTATATCAACCATATTCAAAAAATCCCCTAGATTGCAGTTCTTGAATCCAACACTCTAAGAAGTCTTAAGTCTCCAACTGATATTATCCTCAAGTACCCGAGGTGCTGGAATATTATCCTCCCAGGATAAAACGATTGAATTCACCAAGTATTAGTACCAAAAACTTGATGAACAGTGAACCACTTAATGGCTGCAAATAACACTGGAATATATTTTTGCAGAAGAAGAAGAAGAGTTGAAGTTCAGAAAATTCGTAAGTAAGAATATGAGGAAGGAAACGAATTTATAGCCAATGGAGTACTGTTTTTGAAAGTTCACAACTCTTCAGAACAGATGGGAGTATTGTTTTTGAAGAAAAGGAATTTGGAGAAACTAAATAGGTTAGAGATCAACAAAAGAAAAGGTAAGTGAAATACAATTGATTCACGATTATACTTGTCGTGGTGTCATATTCTAGCCTATAGGTGAAATACTGCATGGCACTTCACAAATTATTGTTTGAGGTAAGAGATATCTTGTGGTGTGACCTGTGGTGCGATTCGATTATAAGCAAAAAAAGAATAATACAATACATAATAATGCATACAAAAACTATAAAGTAAATAGGAAAAGTTTATTAGGCTGGCAAAGAAAAAGAAACTGATACATATTTGTTGACACAAGAATATGGAACCATTAAGATACATATATTACCATTACGCCAAAGCATAAAAAGATTTTGTTGATTCTTTCAACTATGTAGGATGTCATGGAAAGAGCCTTTCACTCGAGTCTCCACAGATATGGCCGATCAAATAATAGGTACATCAACAACTCTGAGGTACCTGGATTTGCACAAAAATGTGCAGAAGAGTAGTATGAGTACACCACGGCGGTACTCAGTAAGTATCAAGCCTAATCTCAATAGAGTAGTGATGAGACCAGATCAAGACACCTATCAGATATACAAATATGTACAAACGTTACATAAAGCTAACAAGGAAAGAATATCATTGTAAGTCCAGCAACAGGAAACTTTCCAATTCAAATAAAACGAGGAAACAATCAAGCAATTGAGCAACAACACAGTCAGAATACAAATATAATATAAAAATGGCACGACATCACCTTTTGTGCTTTTACTCTCGTCCTTACCATAGAATAGCGAATAATTTAAACACAATTAAACACAATTCCAACTTAAACATAGTAAAGCGTCAAATGAGTTATTAAGCCAATTTAGGATTTAAATAAGGTAAAATAGTGGAGAGGTTGTGCAAATAGAATATCAATTGAGTTCAGTTTAGAAATATATGAGATCCAATGTAATATTGATTTATACAAATTAAGACATTCAATCAGATTATAACGAGATAAATATGGAATTTATTAAAGTAAAACGTAATAATAATTTTTTCCACATAAATTACACGACAATAAGATAATGAGGAAGCTGAGGTATCAATCAGAGTAAATAAATAATCACCATTTAAATTAGTAGATCTTCAAATTTAAATAAGATATGAGTTTTATTTTTGAAAGACGCACAAGTGGACAACTTGAAAATTCTTTCATTTATATCTGTTAAATTTTCAGCAACTTAACATACCACATAGAATGCATGACTCACACAAGAAGTCCATATTAACAATACAGATATAGATATATATTATTTTTTATCTACGTGTTCTTCATTATCTAAAAAGATGTGACTTCTGTGTACTTGAATCATCAAGGTTTAACTAAATTTAAGTAAATCATCCAATCATAAAATAATAGTAAGTACTGTTGTATTCTTTAAAGTTATTTTACAACTTTAACCGTATAACTATGTCATTTTAGAACGTTTATTACTTTTGAAACATGTTTGGTAATATTTGGCATAAGATATTCATGCATCGCACAAATATAAAGACCAAACTTTTAAAAAGTTCTAAATGTATTGTTCTCAAAAGTATTTCTCAAAAAAAAAAAAAAATTTTTTTTTTGGGAGAAACTATTTTCCCCCGCTCCTCGAAAATTGGTATTACTTCCTCGAGTTCATTAGCAGCTAAATCATTGTATAATGTAACATAAGATATGATTATGTACACATACAGCGAGCTGGCGTTCATAATTTAAAATAATATTTTGCGAGAGATTAAAGTGTTGCAAGAGAGCAAGTAAGGTACAAAATATCTGACGATAACAAGAATGAAAAGTATATTTAACTGTTTGCTTTTGTTTATATTTGTCGAGTATCATGTGGTTTAGACATCCTTTTAGAAATAGGGCATTATGTTTTTTTTACCTTTCAAAACAAATAAGTCGTGTAAATAAAATACTTTCAAAGTATAGAATAAATTGAGAAAGATAATGAGGTAAATATTCTATACTTTCATAGTGGCAATATTTTATTTGGCAATAATTCAGAGTTTTTAGTAGGCCTCACTCATTAAAAGCTCCATCGCCACAGATTAAAAGCTGTCTGCTCCAGAAAGGCGGAAGGTTCATTGCTTAACAACTGTAGGTCAGTGCTTTTTTCTTACTTAAGGTTCATCTTACCCCTTTTTCAAACAAGTAGCAGCTTTAAACTACTTTTTTCTATTTTTTCTCAGATTACTCGTAGTCGTACAGTGTTTTGTTTCTGTTACTGGTGCAATGCTAATAATGATGTAAAGGAATCTGAATCTGGAAACGGAAATGTTTTGATCTAATTTGCAGATAAGGGGAATTTTGCATTAGGTTTTAGCGAGCTGGATTGATGATTAAAGAAACAATGAACATTAGATTTAAGAGTTCCAAATGGTTCTTTTACAAAGTCTAACAGTGTTTGCACCCATTGTTTTTCACAAATCTATGTCGTTGCTCTTACTAATGTTAGGCATACTGCTCTTTGACATCAAGCATTTCAACCTCAACCTATGTTGTGCGGATCCTCCAAAATAGTACCCGGCAACATTTTCGGAGTCCGAGCAACATAGACCTCAACAACCAGAAAAAAGATCAAGCTAATTAGGATGGAGGATGTCAACATTGATGAGAGTGCTCCAACTCCTAGACCAACTACTCAAGTAACTGAAGAGGAACCTGTGGGGCTCGAGGATGATGCTGAAAAGATAATTAAGCTACTGACCGGAGGAATAAGGGAACGGGATGTTGTCTCTATTTTTGGCATGCCTGGTCTCGGAAAGACCACTTTGGCAAAAAAAATATTCAAAGATTCTTCTATTGTTTCTCACTTTGATGTTCGAGCTTGGGTTACAATTTCCCAATCA
Source organism: Nicotiana obtusifolia (assembly GCA_002018475.1). Taxonomy (NCBI): domain Eukaryota; kingdom Viridiplantae; phylum Streptophyta; class Magnoliopsida; order Solanales; family Solanaceae; genus Nicotiana; species Nicotiana obtusifolia. Next base: position 10,925 of record MCJB01052507.1, on the reverse strand, counting down.
TATGATGTGAGAGAGCTGTTGAGGAATATCTATAAGCAAGTGACAGGTGTTAAGTACAATGGGGATAAGGAGAGCGAGATAGCCGATATGTTGCGCAAGTGTTTAATGGGCAAAAGATATCTCATTGTCTTGGATGATGTATGGGAAGTCGAGGCATGGGATGAGTTAAGATTATGTTTTCCAATCGGTAAACAAGGAAGCAGAAGCATGTTAACAACTCGACTTAAACATGTGGCAATGGAAGTCAAGAACTGTACCGATCCTTATTCCCCTCGATTCCTAACCACGGAAGCGAGCTGGAAATTGTTGGAGAAAAAAGCATTTCAAAAGGAAGCTTGCCCTCCTGAATTCCAGGATGTTGGGGTACAAATTGCGGAGTATTGTAAAGGACTGCCTCTTACAGTTGTTTTGATTGGTGGAATTCTGGCAAAGAAAGAAAGGAATGTCTCAGAGTGGTGTGGAAGTTGCAAACAATTTAAAGTCTCATTTTGGAGCAGTTGAAAGTGAGAGCAACTTGGCAATACAATTAAGTTACTGCTATTTACCAGATCATTTGAGACGTTGCCTTCTAACTATGGGAGTATTTAGGGAGGATGAAAAATTTGGAGCATCTAAATTGATGTTACTCTGGATGGCCGAAGGCCTCATTCAATGTAGTGATGAGAGAGGATTGGAGGAGGTAGCTGAAGGTTACTTGATGGATATAATTTCTAGTAGCCTACTAATGGTTTCAAAGACGACCTTTGATGGCAAGGTGAAGTACTTGCAAATTCATGATCTAGTGCGTGACTTTGTCTTAAACAAAGCTAAAGAAGAAAAGTTCATGCAAGTTATAGGGACACATAACCAATATCAACCTTCATATGATGAGGAACATCGAGTGTGCATTCACCTCAATCGTAAGCTTCGTCATGATTTGGAGAGATTCAACAACAAAGTAGATAGATTCGTCACAAGCGGCTCCAAAAAAGGAACATCTTTTGGACAAGATCTTAAATCGTTCTTTGTTACTAATAGCGTTGATGATTTTACTGCTTATAAATATTTACGGAATATTGAGTCTAATTTTCACGGTCCTGTTTCTGGAGAGTATTTATCTCGTTCCTATTATTTCTCGTCAGTTGGAGACTTAAGACTTCTTAGAGTGTTGGATTTCAAGAACTGTATTCTAGGGGATTTTACGAATATTGTTGATATACTGCAATCACTAGTTTACCTGAGATACCTGGGAATGTGTTTCGGAAAGTTTTTTTTCGACTGGGTATCACACATGCGCGACTGGAAACTTTACTGGTGGATACTGAGATAGTAGTAGAAGGGACACCTCATATTTGGAAGATGACGAAACTAAAACATGTAGACGTAACAACAGTTTTACCTCATGAGATTTTTGCAGTTTCTGAAGAAGGTCCGTCTAACTTGGAGAATTTAAGGGCATTTGAAACCATGGGTTTATCTCGTGAGGATATAGAGTTAATTGAGAGGTTTCCCAATCTTCAAAAGCTTCACCTCGTAATAACTGATAATAATATTGATGAAGCTGACTCTCTCTGTCACGACCCAAAATCCCAACCTGGTCGTGATGGCGCCTCTCGTGGGGACAAGGCAAGCCAAACCAATACCATTTGCGTTCAATCAATTTAATGACGCAATTTGAAACAAGAACATGTCAATAATAAAATGAGTCGGAGAATATATATAAATATATAAAGTACCATCCCGACTACAGCCCTCGGATTGGGGTGTCATAAAGTCATGAGCCACTAGAGAAGACCTACTGATAATATATCTAATACAATATCTTAAGTACAAATGTTTGAGGGAAGCAAAATCAACAAAAGAAAAGAGTTACGGAGCTGCGGACGCAAGCAGCTACCTCGTAATCTCTGAAGCTTCGGTCCAGTAGTAATATTCAGTACCTCTGAGTGGGACCGCTAACGCCTGAATCTGCACACAAGGTGCAGGGAGTAAAGTGAGTACTTCCAACTCAGTGAGTAATAAAAGTAAATAAGAACTGAAGATAAGAAACATTTAAATCATTACACAGTCCACCACGGAACAATAACACATTTTACCTTCCACAGAATTATGTGAAGTAAACAGAACAACCACAAACCAAATATGCAATGCAATGCAATGCGATGCGATGCTATGCCATGCAATGTAATGCAATGCTAGTCATGCTAGTCAACACTAGCCATGACCTGTGACGGCGTGCCACACGATCCCCTGGGTACCCGCGC
>MCJB01052506.1:4124-38879 GCA_002018475.1 Nicotiana obtusifolia | reverse complement strand
TCTTGGTCATAAAGGAGTTGAACTTTTTGTACCACTGTCTCGGTGCTTGCTTCAACCCATACAAGCTCCTGTTGAGCTTGCATACCATGTATTCCTTGCCCGAAACTACAAATCCTTCTGGTTGTTGCATATAGATCTCCTCGTTCAGATCTCCATGTAAAAATGATGTTTTGACGTCCATTTGCTCAAGATGCAAATTCTCTGATGCAACATACTCAACAGAATTCGGATAGTAGTTAACTTCACAACAGGAGAAAATATTTCCGTATAATCAATCCTTTCCTTTGTAAATATCCTTTAACCACTAACCGAGCCTTGAACCTTCTTTTACCGTCTGGTTCTGCCTTGATTCTGAACACCCACTTGTTTAACAAGGCTTTCTTCTCTGTAGGTAACTCAGTCAACACCCAAGTGTTGTTCTTCTCAAGGGAGCTCAACTCAACATTCATGGCTTGCTCCCACTTGATTGAATCCTCTACCTGTAGGGCCTCATTGAAAGACTCTGGTTCCCCTTCATCAGTCAGCAACAGATAATGTAATGAAGGTGAATACCTATATGGTGCTCTGACGGTCCTTGATGATCTCCTCAACAGCTGCTCAGGTGTCACTTGTTCCACCATAGGTTCTTCAGCAACAACGTCTGGAGTTGGTTGAGTTTCTTCCACAACATCTCTGTGTGTACTCTTCTGCAACTCAATCTCAACTCCCACTTGCTTCGTAGTCTCTAAAACCTTCTGCTCTCTGTCCTTGTATAGGACAGACTCATCAAATGTTACATCACAATGTCTCAGGATCTTTCTGTTCTTGTCATCCCAAAACTTGTAACCAAACAAGTCAGAACCGTAGTCTATGAAGTAACACTTCACAGCCTTAACATTAAGCTTGTCTCTTTTCTCTGGATCAACATGAACATAAGCCGTGCAACCAAAAGTTCTCAAGTGTGAGTACTTGAGCTCTTTTTTCGTCCACACCTCTTCTGGGATTTGAATCCCAGGGGAACTGAATGTCCCCTGTTGATCAAGTATGCAGCTGTGCTAACAGCATCTGCCCAAAACATCTTGGGTAGCCCACAGTGTATCCTCATGGTCCTTGCACGCTCATTCAATGTTCTGTTCATCCTCTCAGCAACTCCATTCTACCTTGCCTTACCGGGAACTGTCCTCATCAATCTGATTCCCTCAGCTGCACAGAATGCTTTGAACTCTGACTTGTCATACTCCTCCATTGTCAGACCTCAGGCATTTGATCTTCAAACCAGTCTGATTTTCAACTTCAGCTTTCCACCTCTTGAAAGTCACAAACACATCTGACTTATGCTTCAAGAAATAGACCCATACCTTCCTGCTGAAATCATCAATGAAGGTGACATAGAACCTGGATCCTCCAAGTGATGAAACTGGAGATGGTCCCCAAACATCTGTATGTACCATTTCCAACCGCACTTTCTTCGGCTCTCTAGCAGTCTTTGTGAAGCTAACTCGTTTCTGTTTTCCCGTAACACAGCTTTCACAAAGACCAATGTCAACAGACTTCAGGCCCTCTAATGCTTCTTTTGCAACCAGCATCTTCATTCCTTTAGCACTCATGTGTCCAAGTTTGTTGTGCCACAGACATGAACCGGAAGCACCCTCAGCGACAGCAACCATGTTAATACACCCTGCAGCGGTGTACAAGGTTCCAGATTTGGTGCCACGAGCTACAATCATAGCACCCTTCACAATCTTCCACGAACCTTTCTCAAACTCTGCTGTATAGCTGTGCTATCCAACTGACCAAATGAGATCAAATTCTTCTTAAGAGCAGGAATATATCTGACACCCTCTAATGTCCCCTGGTTTTCGATGGGGTCTTTATGCAGACATCCCCTTTCCTTCAATCTCCAAGGCTTTGTTGTCAGCAAGATACACCTTCCCAAAATTTTCAGATTTGAAATTTTGGAACAATTCCTTGCTTGGAGACGAATGAAAGGATGCACCAAAATCCAAAATCCAGGATTCGACCGGGCTGTCCACACTAAGGATTAGAGCATCCCCAATGTCTTCTGCGGAATTTACAGAATCACTATCATCTCCAGATTTATGATGCTGCTTCTTCTTTGGTTTCGTACAGTTTGTCCGCTAGTGCCCTTTATCTCCACAGTTCCAACAAATCACGTTGGGTCTGTTCGGAGATTTTCCTCGATTCTTTGATTTTGATCGGCCATGTTGATTTTGGCCCTTCGACTTGCTTCTCCTCCTTCGGTCAACTCTGAGAGCACTGCCCGATGAATCTCCCACTTCTCGTTTGCGAATGCTTTCGCTGAGAACAGCATCACGGATTTCATCAAACTTCAACTTCTCAGATCCACGGGAACTGCTAATCGCAGCAACAACAGTATCCCAAGACTCGGGCAGAGATGACATCAAAATCAACGCCTTAATTTCATCTTCGAAATTAATTTCCATAGAACTCAGTTGACTTACAATCATATTGAACTCATTTATATGATCGGCAACAGATCCATTCTCAGACATCTGTAAAGTGAACAATCTACGCATCAAATATATCTTGTTCATCGCCGATGGCTTTTCGTACATATTTGATAGCGCCTTCATCAGATCTGCCGTAGTCTTCTCCTTAACGATGTTGAACGCCACGTTTCTCGACAAAGTCAACCAGATCAACCCCAACGCCTGGTGATCCTTAAGCTTCCACTGCTCCTCTGTCATGGAAGCCGACTTTGCCTCAGTCAAGGGTTTGTGAAGATCTTTCTGGTACAGATAGTCTTCGATCTGCATCTTACAGAAACCGAAATCGGATCCATCAAACTTCTCGATTCCAATCTTCGAACTCTCTATCTTCAGTGATCGTGTTGAATCTCCAAAGCTCTGATATAAGTTGTTAGGATCAATTCACTCAAACATTCTGAACTGATGAAGAAGATGAAGAAATCTTGAAGAGAGAAAAGTTAAGGTAAAGAGACTTATTTCGTGGTAACACCCCGTTAGGGTATACTTCCACGACGGCGGGATTTATATATATTAATAATTAAGGGTATTATAATACAAGGAGAATAAACAGTACAACCTATATATAGATCCCAAATAGTCCCAAACATATAAGAGAAAGGTCTCCCAATTTGACCAGGATTATAGGTTTTCCTTTCCCAAATCTATGAGGACAATGAGTTTTCCTAAACCTATAGGGATTGTGGGTTTCCTAAAAATACAAGAAAATACTTCAAGTCCATCACATATTAATCAGGCTCCACACCTAATAATGCTCGGTATTTAAGTACTTTTGATGCTGTTCAAGTCTCATTAAGGATGAAGATAGCCTTTTACCTTAGTTACAATTCTGTTTTTGGTTAACATTTGTTTCCATTCTGCAGGGAGGGATTCCTGGTGCAACCAACCTAAGGAATTGCAAGACTTTGGAAAGCATAGTAAAAAAGCAAGCTGAAAATGGACGGTTTTATGCTGCAATATGCGCTGCTCCTGCTGTAGTACTTGGATCATGGGGGCTTCTGAAGGGGCTGAAAGTTAGAAGTTGTTCTTTTTTTTTGCTATTTAAAATTCAATGATGTTGTTTCTTTTGAAGGGGCTGAAAGTTAGAATCTGTTTCTCTTGGTTCTTTGATAGGCAACATGTTATCCGTCGTATATGGAGGAACTATCATCTTATACCATTGCTGTTGAGTCAAGAGTCCAAAAGGATGGAAAAGTTGTGACAAGTCGAGGACCAGGAACTGCGATAGAGTATGCTGTTGCATTGGTTGAGGAGTTGTATGGAAAAGAGAAGGCTGATGAAGTTTCTGGCCCACTGGTATGTTTATAATCCATCCCTTTCATTTTATCATGAATGGCAAGATACGCGACAGGTGTTGTAGATCTAAAAATTTGGGATATTGAGGAAACGTGATTTGCATCTGCATCTTATGGTAATGGATACGTTAAAACAACAAATGGATTCCTTTCGCTTCTATGCATGATTCTAGTTCTGAGAAGGTGAACCAACTAAAAAGTTAAAAAGTATCTCGCTATGCTGCAGAAAGGATGAGTCTGAATATATTCGTATATCATAGTGATGTGAACAAGTAGCTCGAGGAATTTCAGGTGTTAAATTGATGCATGATTGTCTGAAGGCTGGTATAGAGTTGTTGTTTTTTCAAAGAAACTAAATCATTTGGAGGAGTAGAGTGATTATGACAAATATAATTGAAATTCAAAGCCTTGGCATGCCTTTCTTTATTTTTATACAAGATCGAGATGCAGAGTGCAACGTTGAGACCTCATATCTTCTTGCCTCATCTTATATCACTTTGGGCTACACTATATCCTGATAGTTATTGTTATACGTACAATTTTTTAAATCACTCTTGCTTAGGCTTCTTCTGGTATTAGATTACGCTCTTCTAAGTCGATGCTTTCCTTAATCATTTTAGCTTTGCTATAGGAGACCATTAGATGTTACTGTCATGCTGTAGTCCTGGTGTCCAGGATTTGCCCGGTGCCATTTATTTATGAAATTTTGGAATTGTTCATATTTCAGGTGATGCGCCCAAATCACAGCGAAGAATTTGCATTTGCTGAGCTTAATTCAGTAAATTGGACATTTACAAGTAAGCCACAGGTAAGATTTTGGCCGAGAATTATTTCGATCCAGGGTACGGCTCTCTCATTTTCCTTCTCTTCAATCATTTATGTACTTAGTACCTGAACAAGTGATCCATTTGAATTTTGCATATAGTGAAAGATTCTACTATTATTTGTATGTCGATGCATACATTGTTGAGCTGGTAAATATCTTCGCAAACCAGTGTGAATCATGATATATGTACTCAAAGCACAAGTTGAGGATAAGGTATTGTATGGGCATCTGTGTATCCGGAACCAAATTGTGGCTCTTTTGGACTCAAAACGGAAAAAATCTTAACGGCACGTTTGTCCATTAAGGTATAGCGCGGTCAATAACCGCGCTATATTTGAACTTTTTTGACTTACTAATAATTCAGCTGCACTTTACTGATCCACCAATAATTCACATGGGTATAGCGCGTGCAGTATGCGCGCTACATATATAGCGCCTATTATGCATGCGCTATACATGAACTAATTATACCCCCAGGATTGGTTTTGTTTCTTATTTAAGGAGTTTCAGAATTTGGTAAAAATCCATTCAGGATCCTTCCGATCTTCTCGTTAAGTTATTTTGCATTTTATCATAATGTCCGAAGAGCGAAAAATTAGGGTTTCATTATATTGGAGGGGGGAGAGTGAGGTTGTGGTGGAGAATAACTCAGTACGCTATAGTTGTTCTCCACAGTGTCATGTTAAGTTGCCACTTATAATGGAGTACGATAGATTTGTATCGTTGTGTTATGTAAAAAAATGAGTGTGAGCAGATGTTCGGTTAATATTAAAGTAACCGGAAGATATCCTTATTCTGTTACTCCGCAAGGGTTGCTTGTTATGTTGAGTTTAACATCGCGGACGATGAAACTCTGACAGATTTTTTGAGGACTCCAGATGAATACTGAGAAATTCTTGTGATAAAAATGTTGGAAATGTACGTCAAGGCTGAAGACGTTCACAATAATAAGGTTTCGCAAAATAGGGATATCCCTGAATCATTGGGTGGTATTTTTGGAGCAGTTTTATCCGAACAGGTTCTGGGTGAAAGAGTTTGGCCAGATTTAACCTTATCTCCACGGGTGAATGAAAAGCGAGGACATAATTTATCCCCAAGTTTACATAATCCACAAGCCGAGTGGTAAACTTCAATTTTCCTTTGTGTTACGAAGTGTATTTTTATGTATTGAATTTGTATTAAAACTCATATATTTCATAGGGGGTACTGGCCAGATATGAATTTTACAAGCTATGAACCAACGGACAGTTGAAATATGCCTAATTTTGGTGTGTTGGATCATGGTGGTCCATCCGGGAGTCATCAGCAACAGGATAATGTGCATCATGGATATCAACACATTTTGATTTGTAAGTTAAGTGATAAAGTTTTTATGTAAAGTTTGGATGAATTTGGGAAACTCCTAATTTTATTGGCTGTGCAGTGAAAACGAGCAACTTGAAGGTCCTGTCCTTACTTAATTGCCATTTGTCAGATGCACAGAGTCAGGAAGATGATAGTGATTATGACAACAATGTTGATGAGTCTGGAGATGACACACCCTTCCCTGATGAGGGTGATGATGATGAGGACGAGAATGATGAACCTGATTTGACGAGGGAGCATGCTCCACCTCCCGTTAGACCAAGAGTGTACGAGTCCCATGTGCCGTTTCATTCAAGGGTGATTCCCTAACCTGATCAGTTGCCAAGTGTACCGGATGTGGATGCCCCTACAAGGGATCTTGACGAAATTCGGACAACAATGTGGGATGAATCTAGAGCAACGGTGCTGTCAAATGGCATACTTTTTGTTGATAAAGCGCGCCTAAGCAGGGTGGTGCGAATGTACAACATAAAAGAGTGTCGTGAGATCATGGTTCATGAGTCATCTCCGGAAGTATACAAGGTTATTTGTCGTAGATGGTTTCAAGGTTGTAATTGGATGCTGCGTGCGAGAAAGTTGAAAATAAATATGTGGATTGTGGGGAGATACATTGGCACCCGCAATTGTGAAATGGACACATTCAGTGGGAATCATTTTAACTTGAATGCTGACTTGATTACTCTTGTCTTGATTCCACATATTACAGCGTCCATAAGGTACAAGATCAAAGAGTGTATAGCATTTGTCCACCAGGTATATGGATGTACCATCACCAAAAGAAAGGCATTTCTCGGGCGTAAACGTGCGTTTGAAATTATTTATGGTAACTGAGATAAGTCCTTTGCCGCTCTACCCAGGTACATGGCTGCATTGCAACACTTAAACCCCGGGACTGTTGTTGAATGGAAGCTTGAGCGGAGTCCAGGAATACCAGCAATGCATATTCAGATATGTGTTCTGGGCATTTAAACCAGCCATTGATGGTTTTGTGCATTGTCAGTCGGTAATATTGATAGACGGCACTCATATCTATGGAAAGTATGATATTAAGTTGTTGATCGCCGTTGCAGTAGATGCTAATGGAAGTATGTTTCCCCTAGCATTTGCTATTTGTGCTAATGAAAGCCAAGAGAGGTGGACATTGTTTTTGAACCACTTGAAAGAGCACGTTGTCAAACAACGTTCAGGTATTTGTCTAATATCTGATCGGCATGGCCGTATATTAAATCTGTACAGGATTTGCGTGAATGGCAGGAACCGTATGCTACCACTGTTACTGTGTTAGGCACTTGAGGGCCAACTTTCGGAGGGGTTATCCGAACAAGGACTTACATGATTTGATGTGGATGGCTGCAACAGATCACCGACAGTGTAAATTCAGGAGGCGAATGGAATTGATCAGGCAGGAAGACCCAGAAGCCTATCGTTGGTTGATGCGACATGAGCTTGACAAGTGGACTTTGCATAAGGATGGTGGTAGAAGTGGGGAATTCTGACTACAAATGTGTCAGTCTTTCAATGGTTTATTTAAGTCTGCACGTGGATTGCCTGTCACTGCCATGGTGCGGATTTCTTTCAAGCAGTTGGCGGAGAGGTTTGTTGAAAGATCTAGAGGTGCATCGTCATTGATGGAAATGGGTGTTGAATTTATGCCCCAACCAATGAAACGATTTGAGAAATATAGGAAGCGAGCACAGGGACATTCATTTTTGCAGTATTGCAGCAAGCGAAATATTTTTGAAGTTTGCACTGGTCTGCATCACAACCGCGGGAATAATACACGCACTGTCAATGAAGCCAGAAGATTATGCTCATGTGGAAAATGGTCAATCTATCACTTGCCATGCTCATATGACATGAAGTGCTTTCAACATACAGGTATCGCGGCAACGAGGTACGTTGATAAAGAATATAGTGTTGCTGCATACTTAAACACCTATAGTGGACATTTGCAGCCAGTGGGTGCTGAGCATTATTGGCCGCCGGAATCATTTAAAATGGTGTGTAACAAGGATTATGTGCGTCAACGACAAGTGCAAAAAAGAATGTGGATACGGAACCAAATGGATGTTGGTGATACCGTTTATGCGCGTAAATGTGACATATGTTCCCAAACAGGACACGACCGCCGTAAATGTCCTTCAGCTAATTTGGGAAGCTAGTAATTCAGCTCCAGGTGAAAGTTCATCCAATGTTCCCCATTATCTAGGATAAAAGTAGTGTTTTTTTGCAGTATTTTTGTTGTACTAAATGTCTGTAAATTTTCACTTTGCAAAATTTATGAAATAAAATTATGTTTCCAATGGGGTCAAAACTAATTGATATTTAGCATTAAAGATTCAATACAACAATTTAACATACACCCCAAGAAATAAATAGCAATTTTCATTCGCCATTATCGTCACTGTCTGGCACTATTTCATTGTCACTGTCTTCATCTTCTTCGTCAACATCTTGTACGCACTCTTCCGGACCGAGGGTATCGTAATCTAGGTCCCAGTTGACGCACATTTCTCGTATTTCATCGCTATCATCAATAAGACCACTTGCTTGATTTCTACAATAATATGGGACTGCAACGTCTTTGGTAGAAACTTAGGTAGTCCCTCTCACTCGACGATTGTTGGAAAAACAGGATAATCATTGTCTCAATGCAATTTTTTATTTTCTAATAAATCCAACGTCTGTGGTCAATAATCGCTCTATATATAAAATGGTAGTTAATTTTTTTTTTTTGTACCTATATTTGTCGTTTGAGTCTAAAAGAACCACATTTTGGTTACGGACTCCTCCAAAGTGTAGGTTTAGCAAGATTTCAGGCGAAGCCTTATTAATAAGATTCTTTATTTGAAGTAATAGTAGTGACCAATTTCTAGATAGAATATTTAGCTTCTGAAGTAACAGCAGTATGTAATTCTTTTGAGTTTTGGAGCTGAACCATTACCATGTTAGTATTCAGCTACCTAATATTTCTAAATATTTTTTGAAATTACAAAATATATTTTGAAATACTTGTTCGACAGATTCTTGTACCTATTGCGAATGGTTCCGAGGAAATTGAAGCAGCTACTATTATTGATGTACTTCGACGAGCAAATGCTCAAGTAGTAGTGGCATCTTTGGAAGATACATTGGAGATTGTCGCTTCCAGAAAAGTTAAGCTAGTAGCAGATGTGCTCCTTGATGAAGCTGCTAAGCAGTCATATGATCTTATCGTCCTGCCGGTGAGTGCAATCTTCTGAAATGCGATAAAGCTCCTTGAAGTTCTTTTCTTACTGTATTCTACAAATACACAGGGTGGTCTTGGTGGTGCCCAAGCATTTGCCAACTCAGAAAAGTTGGTTGACATGCTGAAGAAGCAGAGAGAATCAAGCAAACTGTATGGAGCAATGTGTGCATCTCCGGCTCTAGTCCTAGAGCACCATGGGTTGCTCAAGGTAAGAAGATATTTTCAAGCCCTTGGAAGTTGATTGTTGAACTATTGTAAAGCAACTGAATATTACCTCAAGTACTACAATTTGTAAATTACCTTGGCTATCAGGAGAAGAAAGCCATGACTTGAAGGTCCTGCATATTACATTAAGCACTGCACGAGGCTTGTTGGTTTAAGTCTCTTGCAGAATAACATGCTTGCATTAGACAAGTTTATGCGTTTGAGAATTTGACTGCTCCATATCTGAATTGAATATTTGGCTCTGTTAGTTGACATTCGTTGTTTCTTGCTATCCAGGGTAAAAAGGCTACTGCCTTTCCAGCTATGTGCAATAAACTCTCAGATCCAAGCGAAGCAGAAAATAGGGTGTTGGTTGATGGCAATCTTGTTACTAGCAGAGGACCAGGAACTACCATGGAGTTTGCACTGGCCATTGCAGATAAGTTTATTGGCCGCAAGGAAGTACTAGAGCTAGCAAAGAAGATGGTTTTCTAAGTAGATATTTTTGCCTGTGTCTTCCGTCTTTAGGATTATATAGGCACCCATAGTTGTAAACTTGTAATAAACTTTGCCATCAATGTGCACTTAAAATAAATGAAATAAGTGGGTGTTGGCCAAGCTGTATACGAGTTACTCAGTCGCATTTGCTAATTTCCTATTCAATGCCATAGCTTTTTATGCCGGTCTCTTCCCTCCCAATAGATCTGTCGTTTATCTCATTATTATTTATGCTGCTTTTACATCGTTGTTGTGCTTCTTGTTTTTATCTTTATTAATGTGGTGCTTATGCTTTCTTGAGCCGAGGTTCTATCTCAACAAAGTAGGGGTAAAGTTGCGTACCCACTACCCTTCCGAGACCCCACTATGTGAGATTATTCTGAGTTTGTTGTTGTTGTTGCTTCCCTCTGAATATTATAAGTTACAGTCGCATGAGCTTGAATCTGTAGTTGTCATCAAGCGGGCCCTTGGGGACACAATAGAAGCCATCATCTCTTTGGGTCGTATTATGTTTTTCATTTCCACAGGATAACATGTGTGGAGATGTTTTATTGAAATGCGGAACTGTTCGCCTATGACTTCAAAAACAATATACATCTTGTAACGATGTTTGACAAATAGGCGTAGTAAGTTTCTTTTGAATGCTGATAACGTGAAGGAGCCGGGTTGAATTCTTCCCCGACTGTGAATTCTCAATTACGCGTTAATGGTGATTGGTTTTCTCAATTGTCTTTAGTTCGTGTTGTTAAAAGAGGTATTGATTCTTTTATAGACATTTCCAAGTTGAGTTGCTTTCCTACAATCTTTTAGAGTATGTTCCATTGTCAGTTACTTATTAAATAATATTTATATAAAAAACATTATTTTTGCTTTATTCCAAAAATAGCACATTCATTTAAAATTACAGCATTTTTTAGAGGTCATGTGCGTTTCGTGGTCTTCAAATTTTAAAACATAATCCATAATTTAAGGAATTAACCATATTAATTTATCCATATTTCTCTCTCATCACTAATCTAAACTTACCATTTTTCTATGAAAGTTCCCCCTTAACAGGTTCCTCTTAAAATTTCTATTTTCCATTATTATATCAAACACAGTTTAATAGCATGTTTGGCCAAGCTCCTAAAATCAGCTAATTTTGAGAAGTGTTTTTCTCAAAAGTACTTTTCAAAAAAGTGCTTTTGGTGAGAAGCAGTTTGTGTTTGGCTAATTAATTTGAAAAATACTTTTGAACAGTAATTAGTGTTTGGCCAAGCTTTTGAAAACTGTTTCTAAGTGTATTTTTCTCAAAAGTATTTCTCAGAAAAGTGCTTTTGGAGAGAAGCTACTTTTTTCTGTTTCGAAAAAACTGCTTCTGCTTCTCCTCAAAAGCACTTTTTTTTTCCATCTATAAGCTTGGCCAAACACCTCAATTTTTGGCCCAAAAAAAGCTTGACCAAACGGGCTATAAATCAATCCACATTTTTATTCCGTGTTTGTAGATGTATATATACATATGTGATATATTTCTTTAAGGTAATTTTAAATATGTAATGATGAATATATTATCTATATTTGACTATACCAAACACATTTTATAGTTATTCAACGTATATTTTTGTATATATAACGTATAAACAAATATACAGATTCGATATGTGTATTATATATATTTAATGACATATACTTAATGTGATATATATAAAGTTTAAGTATATTTGACAAATGAAATATATACTCCGTATATGTGATATATTATTTATATTTGATGTATATTATGTACGCACAGTAACAAGCTATATATGTTTATAAATATATTATTAGGATATTGAAGCAAATACATGTATTATGAAAACAACTTTAAGTTTACAGATAAAAAAATTGTAATGTTTCATTTAATCTAATTATATTTTCCTTACTATACACGAAAATTAACAACTAGAACATTAAAGTGCTAAATTTTCTTTGAAGGATTCTTACATGTTTTTTGGTTGTGACATTAATGTAGAAGAGAGATGTGTATGGAAGGTAATTAATGGGTTGTATAATCTGGTCCAATGTTTTGGTAGGAATAAATATTAATAGGATGAATTTATGGTAATTAATAAACCTGATTTTCAGTCAAACAAAGAATTCTTTGTTTGATTGGAACTGTTCACAAATATGGAAACGTGATTTTTGGTCCAGCATATAAGTTTCGGTTAGGATTGTAATTAATTAACAGTCAAATTTGTTAATTACTAATTCCTGCTAGGATTCTGAAATTATTTCCTAAATTTTTTAAGTGGAGAAAAAGCCCTTAGATTATTCAAAGTCTTAAAGAATGCAAAAGTTGGGCTACTTAAAATGAATTTAATTGTAGTTTCATGACCTTAATAGCTCACCATTGTCGACTCCGATTGTACCCCTGGGAGAAGGGAAGTTTTCCTGATTTGCTGCTCCTATTATTGTTGACAAATCTCTGGTGACTGTAAATCAATCCACTTGGAGTCTCCTTTATTACCAAAAAGGGAACCTTTTGCATGTAAGCAATCTTTAGTCAAATTAAATGGTTTTAGCAAGCTCATGAATCATATTGTCCGTCGCCAATTAATTACCCCATGCATGCTAGTAAGACTCTATTTGTGGTTGGGCATGGTATAATATTCTGAATCGAGTTGCTGAATCTCATCAAAGTAAGAACAGGTCAGAGGTGGATATAGGGATTCTAGATTCAGTAGTGTGGAGTATCATTACACTTAGTTCTCTTGTTTAGCCATTGGTGTAGACTTAGAATACATATATTCTAAAAATATATAATAAACATAATTTAAGGCCGTGTGACTACACTTGCAGAGCAACTAGCAAGTCAGTGAAGTTATTTAAGCAAGTTAGTCGGTGTCCATGTGCTGGTAGTTTCTATGGAGTAGTAGATCACTGAGAATAAGGATTTGCACACATGGCTTCTACTCTCTTCGTTTGAAATCATTAAATGAAAATTGCACAATTAAGTTACTCTCTTACTCTCCACTCTTCTTATAATTCACTTTTCTTGTATCATGTTCAACTTAATATGTTCACATCATTTGTTGTTTCTATCATTGCTGCTGGATTATTGAAGTCAATAACAGATTCACATCCTTGTAAGGTGGGAACTGCAGCTGAAGTCAACCGTCGATATCGAAAAAGCACTTCCAGTGTGAATGTGTTTATTCAGTGACTCATAACACTGACTTCGCTTATGACTCACTTATCCTTTCTTTAATCTTGAATATGCGTTAAGGATGGGTTATGCATTTTGTCATTTTACGTTTACAGATTTGTTTTACATTCTCGATAAGGGAAACTCCATTTCGACCTCATCAAAAGAGGTAAAAGTTTAGCCACTAACATGGAAATAACATAACAAGTATTTTCTATTGACTTTTAATTAGACATGTTTCAATTGGGCCGCAATATCTGACATTTTGATTTAAAAGTCTTGAAATTCATTAAGTTTTATGGAATAAAGTCGTTTAACGTCACCAAATTTCATTTTGCTATGGTAAGATTTCACAAGAGCTACGAGTTCGATGTTTTGCATATTATATGTCTATTGTGCAAATAACGCATGTTGTAAGTGCGTAAGGTATGCCAGAAGCAAAGTTGCAGTAGTATGATCCTAAAGGACAGTTTCAGTACTTAATGGAGTAATCCTTTTCCTAAGTCCCCACTCCCGATAGTTCTTTTTGGTCAATGACTCAATGTAAGTCTCAACACGAGAAGGCCTTGACATAATTGATAAAGTTATTGTCATGTGGTCAGAAGGTACGAGTTCGAGCTATGAAAATATATAATCACTTGCAGAAATACAAAGTAAAACTGCGATAATAAACCCTTCTAATCCGGTCCTTCTTTGAATCTCGCGCACAACAAAAGCTTAATGAATCGGGCAATGTAAGTCTCAATAGTTAATTCTTCAACATTGGCCGTTGGAAGGGAGATGTCACTATATGTTTTTTTTTTCTGTAGATTTTAGTAATTTTATTACTGTGTTATATGAGAGCAAATTTTTGTTATGGTATTAGCATTTTATTGTTTTCTTTTGTCCCATAAAGAAAGAGCAGCTATAATTTTGCCGTGTGCATTCACTTGTGCAGCCAACCTTATCTCCTTGTCTTTTCCGTTGTATTCTTTTCTTATAAAAATAAAAATTCGAGACGCCAATACATACTGAACAAGTGGCTTAACACTAAATTATCTGTTGAATTGATTAGCTGGAAAAAAGAAGAAGCTAGGTGAATTAAAATAATACTTTTATTTACTAACGGTGATAGACTTATAAAAAGTCCAACATAAAGATTTCTCATCGAAAAAAAATAAAATAATACTTTTATTTACTAGCCAAATAAGTAAAAGTAGGATTTTGAACTTAATTTTTACTTACGTGACACTACTACTATTTAAAGAATAAAATAATTTTTATTATAATTTATCAAATATAATATATTTTAAATTATTAACTATTACTACATTACTTATGGTACTTTTATGTAGTTTTATAAATATGTAAATTACTAGCGGAAGTAAAGCCCGTGCAGTCGCACTGGCCCAACATTGCAATTAAAATTGTTATGAAAGAAGAATATTCTAATATTATAGTAATATTTTAACTGGTATTTTCATAGAATATTCCTGTAAATAATTTTAATTTTTTATCAATATTCTCAAGTATTAAGGAAATTTTTTAAAATATTTAACTGCTTAGCTATTAATATCTACTACTTGAATATCCTTAATGGGTGAACTTTCTCGAGATTGAACACTATATACCATCCAATTCAATAATTTTAACTAAACTTTTAGATATAGCTATTATATATTAAATTTCCCGTATGATATTAAAAAAATTTATAAATAATAAGTGAGTATAAGAAATATTTTTCGACGAAATATTAACACAAGTTTTCATCATTTTTTATTTTCGCAGGATAGTCAAATCAGTTTCAAACGGTAGTAATGCAAATAGAATTATCACTTGTAACTCAAGAAGTAACTAAATTAAAATGTTGTAAATTTTTGTTTTTTTTTCATAAAATATATTCAAGTGATTTGGTCCATTATTTAGGGTAAATAACAAATATAAATTAAGTTAATAACTAAATTAGTAATTAGCTTAAATGTTAGTATTTAAAAATAAATAAACTCATGACAATATAAGGTTTAATAGGTTAGAAATACTATCGTAAAAGTTGAATTAGAATCTAATTTTAAAGTTGCAAAACTAATGTAAAATCTTACAATAAATTTTGTTTACATAATATTACTTTTATTAGGAAAAAAGGTATGTACATTTCTTCTTATTGAAAGAGTTGGCGCCCAAATAATTGTACTACTATTTGAAAGCATTACAAACTACTTAAATTGCAAAATGTTATAGTATTGTATTTACTTTCTTTCATGAATTTATAATGTTTGAAGTTTTAGATGAATATAAATATTAATTATTAACTTATTGACATAGGTTGAACTTAAACCTAGCATATAGTTATATGTAAAAATTATTCTTTATTTAATGAATTTATTCTGCTATAATCTTTATTTAGTGAATTTATTCTGCTATATATTTTTATTTAGTGAATTTATTCTGCTACGTTTTAAGTTGTCAATTTTATTTATTCAAGCTTAACTATTGATTTAACATATTTGCTATTCAAACTCAGCAATTAGTTATCTATTAGGTCCTAATTGCATAAAAACTATATATTTAATTGAATTCAAATTCAATATCCTTTTCAATTTCTGTGCTGGAAATAAATGAGCTGCCAAATATACTTGATTTAGAAAATGTTAGATTTGGTTGAAGTATTTGTATTATGCGCTTATAAACAGATGCAACTATTCAAGGAATAGTGGTATGGCAATCTGTACTTTGCATATGTGGAGAAATATGTGTTCAAATGGGTCCCATGTCATGCCAACTTTAAATATGATTTTGTCATTGTGTGGTAAAAACATAAGCAAAGATGAATGTAGAAACTTCATTTAGTTCCTCCAAATATATTACTATACACATAAAATTGTTTATTTAAAATAATTTTTTGTTCCACTAAATCTACAACTGAAAATGTGCTATTTTGCCTAATGCAGGATATGTAGCGTAGTACAAAATCTGGAGCACAAAGAACAACCAAAGAGAAGACAAAGATGAAGTGGAAGATTAGATCCTGCAACTGGAATCTGTGGCTCGTCATACATACTATCCATCTGCGAGAAAAAGTAGGCTTTCAAAATGCCTCAAAACTTCCCTTTATTTACTAAACCCTGTCATGTCACTTAATGTAATAATATCGAAAAACATGGGTAAATATAAATGATGGAAGCTAAATACTAAATACAATTGGCCCGTGCTAATAATTTGTGTTTTATTTTTTATTGTACTCGTAACATGCAGGTAATGTTTTAGGAAAAAAAAATTAAGGTATTAAAGTTTTTAGAGTTTCTCATTTATAATTACATCTCAAATAAATAAAAATTAAACAAGTTTTTGGCCCAGAATAGTAAAAGAAGAAAAATATGGTTTTGTCATGTTATTTCAAATTTTTAAGTAAGACTTGCTTTTGGGTAACTATAATGACTGGGGCTTCATGTGAAATCTACCTATATGCGATAAGTTCATTGACGATTAGAATTGTAAAGTCAAATTTAACGTGAAATATTTTTTAATTAATATATGATTGCAATGAAATGTGACAATTTTCGTCGAGTAGATTCTCAAGTTAAAGTAATTAAGATATTTTGGTTTGCTAACAAATTCTATGTGAATTATAACAATAAAAAAAATGATAAATAAGAAAACTATTGTGTTAATTATCAATTTTTTGTTTATTCATATTAAAATTAAGATATATGATGCATAACATAAAACTTGTCTATGGTTTTAAATAATTAAAATTTAATATATAATAATTACTACTAATGAAATGTCAATTTGTCTACTAAATATAACTACTTCACTTTTGGAAATCCAAGTACTACATAATATTAGTGCAAAGATTAGCACCCTCGAGTGACAACGAAAGGGTTGCAACACATTTGGTTTAGAAGCTCGACGATAGTATTCGCTGCTACAATTTCGTTGGATGCCTTCGAATTGACGTCTTCATAAAAAGCTAGCTAAACTTAAATAAATAATTAAATTAGAAAAATGATACCAAGCAAGATTTTCTTCTTTTTGGAACAAGAAAACTCGTACTTCCACTGTTTCAATTTGCTTGAAGCTTTTCGGAATATGATAGTCAAATTGATTAATTTTCAATGTGAATGAATACTTTAAGTTGTTTGAAATAAGACTTACATATTTAAAGACTAAATAAAAAGTAATTTAAGTCACAATAGTTAACGAATCAAAATATTTAACATTATTTACAAAAAAATATGGTCAAAGAATATGTTCATTCTTTTTGAAACGGAGGGAGTGATAATCTTAGTATTTTGTTTAATTTGCTGAAATTTAAACCTTATATGATCAACTAACTAAATTAATGAGTTTTCTACGATAAGAGTTGATTCTCATCTTCGTCTGAAATGATACATTGGTCATATAATTTTGGCATATAAATCTGTTAAAATTCATTTTCTTTGTTGATCTTAAAACATGAAATAAATTTTATTGGGCTACTTACTATTTTTAGGAGAGCAGATGGTGAACTGAAAGAAAAACAATGGCAATGTATTACTGAGTATCAAACAAAGTTGTATAGCAAAGGATTTATAAATATAATTGTTCCTCACAATCCCTGTAATAACTTTGATATGTATTGGACACAACGAAATAGCCATGTGCTTGCCACATTAGCTTAAGACTAAGAGAGAGAAAATAGACGACTGTAAGACCATCTCCAACCTTGCACCATTTCTTGCACCAAATGTTATTTTGGTACAAAAAATGATGCAAAGTTGCTCCAATCTTGCACTATATTTTGAACCATTTTGGTGCATGAATAGTGTTGCACAAAATTTGGTGCAACACTATTCATTGCACCATTTTACTATTCATCCATATATCTTATTATTTTATTATTATATAACACTTTTAATTTAACATATTATAAATTTTAATTGTTACATTTACATTCCTAATATACCTATTCATCTACACAATTACTATTCATTAATATTTTTTTTTATCTATATAACACTTTTAATTTAACATATTATAAATTTTAATTTATAATTTTAGATTCCTAATATACCTACTTATTTTTTATGTAATATCTTATAATATTAATTTTACATCTTAATTTTGGAGTGTAAGTTTTATAAATTAATTTTCGTATATATTATTTTATATAAAGAACAAAGATGCTCATTTTGCACTTCGTAATGCATTAGTAGAGCATTTATGGGAGCAACGTACTAATCATGGAAGTTGAATATTTATGTAGAAATTAAAATAAATTCTACCGTAATGTAATAGTATTTATTTAATTATATTTTATCAATGATTTCACTTTTATTTGAATTATCCATTAATATGTATAACGTATAACATTTGATTACAATCTATATTATTTAAAATTTTATGGTATAAAATAATTTTTTGTTCAATGATTTATAACAAAATATTATGAATTACATGGAATGGATAAGTAAAAGAAAATAATATAATATAAGAGAGAAAGAAGAATATAAAAGGAATATTCTTTTTTGGTGCAAAAAATAGTACAATGGGTTGGACTTAATTTGCACCATTTTGGTGCATGCATCAAAATGGTGTAAAAAATGGTGCATAGGGTTGGAGATGCCCTAAGGTCTCTCATCCTTAAGCAGATAAAGGTCTCGGGTTCTGGTTTCGGACTACCTTTCCTTTTAATCAACATTATGCGATGCAAATTTAAGTCAATCGAGGTCCTAACGCGGGCACCAAAATAAATAATAATAAAAAAAAACTCATACTTTTTCTCCCTTCTCCCTTTTCTCATTAATTCCTTTTAGCTTTTTGCAACTTTTTTTCCTTTTTGTTTTTTTGGTGGAATATCATATTGAGCCGTAATTTGAAATTTATTTGTTTTTGGAGTCTAACCCTTTTAAATTTTGAGTTTTAAATTATTAAATTATATATATTAATGATATTAAATTAATTTTTATAATAAATATAAAATTAAAATTAAAATTATTGAATTCAGTTGAACTCACCATAAACTCTATCTCTGTTCCTCATATAATCACTAAGAAATGCAGTGGAAACCCCAACAAAAGAAAAAAGAAAAAAGGAAAACAATAGGTTAAATCCAGCCATGCTAACCATAATCATTTTAGTACCAAAAATATCACATGCAATTCAACATCATACATCACTTTCGTTGAAAATTTTGAGACCTATCACTTTCCATGTATGTCTTTTCATAACGTTAATATATATCTAACTGCAAACTAATTTAAGGAATTTTTAATGTATCCTTTTTATTAACATGGCGAAAAATGAAAGTGATAATGGAGCAATTGCAATAAAGAGGCAGGTAGAGAAATGCATTTTCATGTAGTCACTTTTTCTTACTATACTTTTAGAAGAATTAGTATGAACATATATTGACATAGTATAAATTTTGTTTCTAAAATTTTAATTTAGGAAAAAGAACAGAATTTATCCATTTACTTTATGAAATATCTTAATTTTATCATCTACTATACTTAAAAAATATTTATCTAATTACAATTAGTAAATCGTCTCGTACTTGCCCGCACTTTTAACGGAGCTAAAATATGAAGAAGCTGATTACGCACATGTTAAAATACAGGGAGAAAAGGTCTACATTTAGACCTCTACTTTGGACTAATCTTTAAAACTACCCTTATTTTACTTCATGTTGAAATTTTATTAAAGTCAAAAAGCAAATACTCCCATGAAGTATGTGAATGGGACGAGAAAAAGGTTGGTTTATTTTGGCGTGTAAGAGTTTGAGAAGAATTTTAATTGTGTTTGTGAAATTGTAAGAGACGGAGTTAAATAATCTTTCCTGCGGAGTTAATCGAACTTCTTTATTGTTACTTGGAATATATGTATATGAATTTTAAAAATTATAAAAAAGGTTGGTATATATATATATATATATATATATATATATATATATATAAATGTGTGTGTGTATATATGTATATATATACACATATATATATATATATGTATATATGTATGTATGTATTATGACAAACAAACAGGTCATCATAATAATTATATTGTGTAATTACTAGACTATGTAATTACTACCTTAGTAATTACGCCAATTCCAATTACCGAGTGGCTTTTCAAACAGATCCTTAATGGTGTGAGGCCTTTAGGGGAAAACTATACGGGCTTGATCCAAAGCGGATATCGCACTATATTAAGAGTATTATTGGCCCATTTAACCCAATAACTGGTATCATAGTCCAGGTTTAGCGGGACGAATATGACGATGACAATGTGATGGTGCGAGCTTGGTTTGTTTAAACGAGTTTGGAGACGCGCATACAAAATGAAATTTACTTGCGGGCTTCGATTGTCCAAAAATACTCTAACGATGTGGGTGACACATTGAATATCGAAAGTTGACCCGTAATTGCTATAATGGGCCATGTGGGACTTGTTCAAACGAGAGACTAGTGGATCTTGGTAGTTAGCCACGTGAAATCAAGTTTGATTGTGGTGCGAACAAAGTCAGTCATTAATAGCTGAAAAAGTTTTATGAGCCTATATATAAGATGTATTATATGCATTTCTTAACGGTGTGAAATCATTTAAAAAGAATCGTACGAGTTTGATCTAAAATGAATAATACCAAACTATATTAAAAGTATTAATTGGCCGAGATATTAATAATGAATATAAAAATAATATCGCTTGTCATTATAAAGGTTATTTGTTTTTTTAATTAAGTTTTAACCACTTACAGTTTTTTTATTGCATACGTTACACTGAAAGATGCGCTGCAGAAATCAACGCGTTTTGTTGTGTTTGTTTGATAAGGAAAGCAGGAAAGCATGGAAGTGAAAGGGATACATTGATTTTGTGGCATTTTGAGATTTACGAGCTGTCGCTGACTTAATTGCATGACACAAGGGGGCGTTATTGCATGTCAGTATATTTTCCATTTTATATAGCTCAATTTTTTAAATAAAAAATTATGTTTATATGCATATTGTTGAAATTATTGAGTTGTCCCACGTCGGTGGGATTTGAGGTTTTTGGTCTCTTTATATGATCTTGGGTAATCCTCATCTTATAAGCTAGCTTTTAGGATTGAGTTAGGCCCAAGGTCCATTTATCAGAAACTGTTTTAAAATAATAGAAAATTGAAGACATAAGGTAAAGTCTTAAAACAACCACAATTTCCATATACAAACTACTTAATAGCCATGTTATGACAATTACAGTTCGTTTGGTACGAACATAAGTGTAAGCACGTGATTTTTGCCGTACCGAAATACTCCTATAAAATCAACAAAATAGTTTTTAATTAATTATTAGTCATTTTAGGAATTTTATTAATTTTTAAGTAATTAAATCATGAAAATACAAAAAAATATCATGCATCTCATTTAGGATTTGTTTTTACATTTTTGGGATTGAATTAGTAATTATTTATTTTATAAAATTAGAAAATCATAAAAAATAGTTTATTTTACACTTTTCTTAATTTTAATCTTTAATTCTTAGAATCAAGTGTTATTATAATTTTGTAATTAGTTATTTAGCTTAATTTCACATTTAGGTAATTTAGGATTTTAATTGTTAAGGTCTGTAGTTTTAAAAATAAAAAGAGAAAATTAAAAACAAAAGAAGTTTGAACAAAATAAAATAGAAGAGGAAAATCGGATTGGGCTGACATATAAAAGATTAAACTGAGCCCAAAACAAAATAACCGGACTGGCCTAGACCCAGCTACCCCGTTTACCCAAAACGGTGCCGTTTGGATTAAGCGTCTGATCTGAGCCGTTGATCTCAACAAATCTAATGGCTCGGAACTAATTCCCTCTAAATATATAAGTGTCGGAACCAACCCCCTACCCCATTTCCCATCTTCCAAACGACCCCCTCTCAAACCCTAACCCTAGCCGCCCCCAATACCTCAGAGCAGCCATGGCTGTTTCTTGCCCCAAATCTCCTCCAAACTTGCCCAAAATCACACCCAACAACCATCGTTACCCCCTCATCCCAAATCCGCAACCCGTTTCAACCAAAAATCCCTAAAACCTCCTCGATTTCAAATCGAAAAGAGGAATCCTAAAGTCCGAAATTTTAAATCGAAGACTGTTTGGAGCCGATTTAAAGCTAAAAGGGACTTTAATGAACACACGGTTAAAGTCAATTTTGGCTTAAAAAATCAGATTTTTTTTAGATACTTGGTTCAAGGTATTCTCTTTTCCTTTTATTTTTCATTTTTTTTTTCTGTTTAGTTATTTGCTTTTAGTGTTACTCACCTTCTACCCCTTTCTGTAGTTTTCTAGTGTTGATTTTATGTTTGATGTCCAAAAGATCGAGACAGACTTTGGGCAAAGATCAACGTCAAAATTGCGGTCTCATATGCGGTCGCATTTCTACAATGCGAGCCGCATTTCTTACGATGAGATCGCAGATCGAGACAGACTTTGGACAAAGATCAACGTCAAATTTACGGTCTCAAATGCGGTTGCATTTCTACAATGCGAGGCGCATATCTTACAATGAGATCGCAGATCGAGACAGATTTTTGGGCTAGATCAACATCAGAAATGCGGTCACATTGTCACACCCCAACTTTGGGGAGTGTAGCCGGCACTCGGCACCCGAAGGCCCGAGCGAACCAACAATAGCATCTGTGACATGTAATATGAATAATAGGCCGACAAGGCTGCAATATGACACTAAGAAGTACCAAATGTATAATCCTACACACAGAAGAACCCAACAACAACCTATATATATATATATATATATATATATATATATATATATATATATACATATATATCTAAGGCCAACAAGACTATATAGTCATGCCAACTGTACAGGGGGCCGACAAGGCCATGCAAAACATATATACACTGACAACTGGTCTGCAAGCCTCTAAAAGAGCAACACAATATCCACAAGTCGGGATAGGGCCCGACATACCCAAAACAATACATATACATATGCATTTGTACCTATAGACTCACAACCAGCAACTCCGAAGAAGTGGAGTGCGACACTCAACCGCTGATCTCAGTGTCCTACTGTGGAGGCATGCCGGCCTGTCTATCAGCACCTGTGGGCATGAACACAGCGCACGAAAGGCGTCAGTACGAAATATGTACTGAATATGTAGGGCGGCAAGGACAAGTACAAATAAGGTAAATAATATGAGAAGAGATTTACAAATAACCTGAAACTCTGTTCAAAGCCACTGAGGGCGACCATATCCACAACATAAATGTAAATGCGTGCTCGTAAAATCATTCCTCACTGTGGAGGTATATATATCATATCATATAACAATAATAATAAATCCCTCAGTGGGGTGAGCTCATCATCACAACATCATCTCTGCCCAACTTATCAGTGGCAATGCACAGCTACGTGCCTACCCGGCCGCCTACAACACGGCTCGGTAAAGAAGAAACATGTCTAGGTGCACATATAAGTGCCTACCCGGCCGACTATAGCGCGGCTCGGTAATGAAAATAAACACACATATATATATATACATAAGTGCAATGCAAGACCGACCTCAGAAAAGATATCATGTTCAAGATATCAATAACCATGATCAATATGGACGTCGGAAAAAGAACGAACAAAAGAATTTTAATTCTCTTTGAGTGATGAAGAAGGAAGGATGAGAATACTTAAATCTTCTTCGATATGAGTCATTCATGTGAAAAGGGTAAATTTAATCATATTTATCAATTTGGAGTGGAGCAGTTCAAATTTGATGAAACAATCCAATAAACGTTCATTCAATTCTAGTCATGCCGAAAAATATAAAGAAGGACCCTACATACCTCGTTGATAGAGATATACACGTCTTCCGGGTCTTTGAACACCTTATGAATGGCTACCTACACAAAATGAACTATTCGAGATCAAATCAAACTCATAGCTCATGAGAGTCTTCACTTAGACATTTAAGCAAGCAACTCGCGGGCATAAGTTCGTAGGCTCTTTTGTAGTTCAATTTTTCCGCAAAGCACTACAAAATTTTTACTTTCCTACTCCCCCTAATCAGTGCAATCCTATCCATACCACCATAACTCCAAGCAACATGTTAAAACTACATAAAACAGCTCAACAAGAAAGCCAAATCCATAAGAGTTCATAAGAATAACAAAAGCTCATTTTATGGGGGTTTCTACCTAATTTCTAGGTTTAATTACTTGTAAGGCTCAAAGAGATGAAGAGAACGTTAAATCATACCTTAAAAGTTGAATAATACTCTACAACTTGAGTTATTTCAAGACAAAGCTTTCTTCCGAAAATCAAAACAACGAGAAGTCTACGATATTATGATTGTCATGTGATTCCTTATGTTGTAATCACTTGATTTGCCTTTGAAATTGATTGTGATTGATGGAGAATAATTTGGGAGAGTATAAGGGCTGATCTAGGGTTTTGTCTTGATGAAAATGAGGGCCAAAAACGTTGGAGGCCTCTATTTATATCACTTAAGTGGGGCCCACTGTTCTGTGGCAGTTTGCACCCTTGTAAAATGCAAATTTCTCTCTACTCGGATGTCGTATTGACAAACGGTTAAATGCGCTGGAAACTAGACTCGTAGATCTTCGATTTGATAGGTGGATCACCCCATAACTCCAAGTATATTGAGAGAAAAACTCTTTCACATTTGACCCAAATTTCAGTAAAATTTACAAGCGTAACTTGCGACAAACTTTTTTTTTCAACTTCCGTGTCACAACTCATTTGACTTCAAAACTTAACGCATGACTATCATCCTATTTAAATACTTCAAAAAAAAAATACCTTCTTACCATGTTAGCAACCTTACGATACGACAACGTACGAACACACGAGGTGTAACATACATATGCGATCGCATTTTTACAATGCGGTCATATGTGTGTTCGCATTTCTATAATGCGATCCGCATACCTCACCAATGTGGTGAAAGCTAGGGTTACAATCTGCGATGGTCCGGGTCAGGTCGACTTGACCCGTAATGGTCCAACAAAGTTAAAACAACATCTTTAAAGGGTTAATTTAGGTAATATCTGAGAAATAATCTGAAGCTTCTAGGAGGTCCTTAATAGCAATTAAATAAGTCAAATAGGAAACATTGGGGTGAAAAGGGACATTTTAAAAAGTAATAACAGAAATCTGTTAGAGATATTCTTTGATCACATGCAAAACAAAAACAGATTTAGCGAGAGGGAGATATTCGAGAGATTTGGGGGATAACAGATAGATTTTATTCTTGAATCTATTGGGCTTGTTGAGGGATATATATAACAGAACATTTTTCAGAAAAAGGAGACAAATAGACTCACATACACATACACACTTTCATTCATTAGATAGAGATCATAATCACTCCCATACACTCACAGACTGACTCGACTGTACTAATACCTCACTGTTTCGAGAAGAAGACTAAAATTTCAAAAGACAGTAGATTTTTGAGTGTTTGCTAAAGTCCTCTTTTGTGTCTCTGATTTTCAAAGTGCATCAAACTGTTGGTCGCTGCTTGCTTGCTGCTTCTTTGTCAAAGTTGCTTGGCGTTTGCTTTTATATAGGTATGTTCAAATACCCCCTGTAATTTTAAATTAGAATCATGAATGAAGCGAGTTATTTACTGTTTAGTTCTACACAGTTAGCATGTTTATTGGTTTAATCCATTGGAATTCCTCTTAATCTTTGAAATTATGAATGGTTGAACTTATATTGGTTATTGGTAATAGACCACTAAATGATGATTATAGTACGTGTTCTCTCTTCCTGATGATGCTGTTTAATCTGTTAAGTGTGTTTATTCACAATTGATCATAGATTATGTTTGCACTATTCTCTGATTAAAAATTCTGATCCAGAATTGCTCCCAAACTGTTAATAGTTATCAATAGTTAGTTATCTTACTCGAAGCATGTTAATAACATTACTGCTGTAATATGGAACACCTAATGTACTGTAAAACAGTGTTTACTTAACCAAAACAGAATAGTAGTTGATATTTTCGAGTTAATTAAAGTAGGAAGCAGTGTTCATCTCATCTCTTCTGTTCTGATTAGTTGAAACTTAAATTTGAAGAAGGAACAGAGAAAAGGTTACTGGTTACTGTATTGTGCTGGAATTGGGTAGTATTTTCGTAAATTCAAAGACTGCACGATGGAGTCCTGTAATAGCTTAGCATATCAGCCTGGTAATCCATCAATGAGTTTATAGTTGTTATGTTCATTTGTTCAAATTGGTTGAAGTTTTGTAATTAATAGATGGTTTCTTACAATTGTATAAGTAGTATGGAATCTGGTGAAGTTCATGCAACTGAACATATGCTGAATTATGTTTTCTTTTGTGATGTTTGGGCTGCATTTGTAGCCTAGTTTCGAAAAGGCAGCCTTGTCTAAGGCTGGTCTGGGCCTGACTTCAGGACTGACCCATTTCAGTGGTATCCAGGCCCAAAAATTTGATAACCATTTCTGATTGCAAAAATAATTTGTTAAAATTCTATATAGGGCTATTTCCGAAACTAGTGGCCATATTCGTAATTGAGCTTATGACCCTATTCTGAGGGGTCTGTTATGGGCTTGAAAGTGAAAGAAGTTAGAGCCCAAGAAGGCCCGTTATTCATTGCTGAAACCGAAAAGACCATTAGCTGTTTACAAACAGACTTCCAAATGGCTTTTAAACAAATAGATTTAGTGCTAACAACTTTAGATATAAAGATTCCTTTAATTAATAGAGGCGAGCCATATAATTAGCAACGATCACCTATGGCCCTCTTAATAGTTGAATACCAGATCTAAATAATTAAGTTTTAAACACTTCAAACTTTCGTAGCTTGCTTTTAGGCGCGATCAATGAACGTTGTGACTATGGGTACGGTTCCCGTGACATAGTAACAACGCCAATTTCGAGGGTGCCTTTTGGGTGACTCGATTTTAATAAATTCGAATAATAAAAGCTTTCGAATAATTTGAGGTGTGCCACGCCATATAAATTTTCAAAACGTATGGCCCTCATTATTCAATATTAAAACACTTAGAAAAATCGAGGCGTACTATTTAGTGAATTTCATGGCCCTTGAAAAGTTAAAAATGCGTAGTAACTTCAGGCGCGTTATTTTAATAACT
Source organism: Nicotiana obtusifolia (assembly GCA_002018475.1). NCBI lineage: Eukaryota > Viridiplantae > Streptophyta > Magnoliopsida > Solanales > Solanaceae > Nicotiana > Nicotiana obtusifolia. Next base: position 11,711 of record MCJB01052506.1, on the reverse strand, counting down.
CAATTTCCTAAACTCGGGTGCGCATTTATGTGACCCAAATCCAAATCTCAATATTAAATTAAAACGTGTTACGGATCACGGGTGCATTTATGTGACGTGGTCCGTGACATATTTTAATTAATGTTGCAATCCTCCAATAATCACAAAGCGGTTAAAGTTAAATATACCATAGGCCAGAAACATTAAAATCAGATAATAAGCCGATTATAACAGTTGAGCGACCGTGCTAGAACCACGGAATTCGAGGGTGCCTAACACCTTCCCTCGGGTTAACAGAATTCCTTACCTAGAATTTCTGGTTCGCAGACTTCATAAGGAAAGTCAAAAAAACCGGTGACTTGGGACACCAATTAAATATTCCAAGTGACGACTCTGATAAAATTAAATAAATAATCCCATTTCGAATAATATCACTTTGATTGAAAAAACTCCGTTATATATTCCTCGGGGGTATACGAAAAGGAAGTGTGACAACAAGTAATGCAGGGATTAGTAATGCGGGGATTAGTAATGCAGGTATTAGTAATGCAGGGATTGTAGTGTTGGGATTATTTTTTATCAAGTGTTTAGTTCATTGTATTAAAAATTAGCTATGCAATGTATAATCTATGCTTGTGTTTGGTTTAAAACTGTACAAACTTTATTTTACAATTATACCCTTGAATATTCTTCTTTCTGTATATAAAGAAATTTATGAAAAGGATTTGAGGGGCGGTTTAGTAATTTTAGGGTTTTATCCAGATATAGTTAATGCAGGGATTAGTAATTTCTTGGTTTCCTTGGTATTAGCTAAGCCCTCCTATGAGGTATACGTAATCCATGTATTAGGTATGCATAAATTGAATTGAGCAACCAAACATTGTATTGGACGGATTAAATTTTTATACAGAGATTATTTTACTTAGTACAGCCTATTAAACGATCCCTAAGTGAACACCTTTTACTACTAATAAGAGTAAAATAAAAATAAAATAATTAATTTTGTCTTAAATTTTTAACCGATAAATAATTTAAAACATCTATTATTAAAAAACACGACATATAATTTAAAATGCCAGGAGTATCTTTTCAAGTGCTTTTTGGGACATTCCTTTATTTGTTTGCTAATACTTCAAATATATAGCATTAAAAAGGAGCAAATTTAATCTTCCAAGGGGAAACTATTGATTTTCTTGTTATTTTTTTGTATTGATAATGGCAACAAAATTTTCTCACCATTTATATTTCGATTTTCGATTATGATTTTGTTTGCTTTTTCTTCTGGTAATAAATTTTGGAAAAGGATAAAATACAAGATAAGGAATATCTACATCTTTAACGAGGTAGATAGAAAATTGGGTACAGTCGCTATAAATATTGCAAAAATCACGTCACTGGACGAAAATTTGAATTTATCTACCCGATTTTAACTAAATTTTTGTGTTTCAGAAAGACTTCTTTTTTATAAGATAAGTTTAATTCATTCCAATTGCACCAAATTTTTCTTCCTCCTTTGATCTAGGATTAAAAATCTTACTAAATTCATTTGAAATTTCCACCAAATTACCCGAAAATTTAGATATAAACTTCTTAAAACTATTTTCATTGTTTGCCACAATACCCAATGGAAACTGAATTCAATTTCGAAAAACCGATTTTGAATTTGAAGCTTTGAAGATTTGTTTAATGGCGGATAATTCTTCTTCAGGTTTTCATACTCCAAATCAATGGATAAACACGAAAATGACTTGGGAACATCAACAAACTGATGTGAATCACTTGATTTTAGGTTTTCTATCTGCAGCTATTCAAACTCAAATCAGGAATTGGAGTTCGAAATTTCTCCATCCAACATGGTTTAACTCAGCTTAGATTACGTTTGCATTCATAGTTCTCTTACCCAAGTAGGTTCTACCTTAAAATCTCAATTTGAAAATTTTTGTAGCATATGCGCAACACAATCCCAACAGCACAAAAACTCAAGCTTCTAGTGTCAACCCACCAATCAGCAGCTAAAACATATTACTTGGATACAATTTGAACACAAAATTAGTGATATATACAACTTGCATACAATGAGAGACCCAAGATTCGATAGGCACGGGAGCACTATTGCATTCAATATAAATTTATCACTACTCATAAAAACTGTACGGGGACCTTTGTTAATGTCTGACTATTTTTTGAGGAAATTAGCAAGTATGTATAGAGTTTTTGCTGAAGTTTTCCGGGTGCCGGTGACCTCTGTGCATACAATATAAGTCCGCCTCTGCATACAATTATATTGTTGTACGTAGTTTATATGTATTTTGTATGTCGTATGTATGTCACCGTATGTGCAGTGATACACCTGACATACACAAACATACCAACGAATACAAAATAGGCGAGATTTACTCTCAATCCCATTATTGCAGAGAGGACAAGACAGTGGTACATCCATTCCCCATTCCAGTAATCTGTCTCTGGTAAGTATTCCTCATGTGCTACCAGTCTTAATATGAATATTAATTTAGCAGCTTCTAGATTTTTGCACTCCAAGAAACCTTAGGAAATACACCCCTCAGTTAGGTGTACAGTTGTTTAATAGAGACCTTAGCTATCTCTTTTACCTCAAAAACGGTTTGCTCAATCTTCCTCTGAATCTTTTTCAACCATTTCCATTACTTCCTTTACTCCTTCTCCAAAATCTCCGTTTTAATGTATCTGTATGTACAATAGCCATTACAAGATTATCATAGTCAGAAACTCACTATATTCACATACTTTAAAAAGATTTAACATATCTAACTTCAACCAGACGATAATTGTTCAAAACGTTCTCCTGAGCATCATAGATGTACGTTATCTAATGAATTTCATTCTTGGCATGAATAAATAAATAATACGTCAATAAATAAAACAAGTGCATCAGAAGTCAAACATATAATGGATGTTGAAGATTCATTCAAATTATTTACCTTCAATTCTGTCAAAGGCATAAACTTTAAGCATGTTGCTTCCCAAACTCTCTAATTGCTCTTTCTGGATACGCTCAGCAAAAGTCACAAGGGAAGGAATACATCCATGTAACTCAATTTGCTGTAGTGTCATACTATCTGCAAATCCTTGAGGAATCTCTTTTAAGTACCTGCAGTTTCTGATAGTTACTCGCTCAAGGCATGGGAAACAATCATCAGCGGCTCTCCAGTAAACAAGACTCAACTCCTCAAGGAGCAAGAATTTTAGTTCAGGAAATCCCATCTCTGTTACTTCCCATGCTACTCTTATACGGAAGGCTCCGTTCTTCAATTGGAGCACGTTGAGTTTGGGCAACATGCTAATGGTTGTCATGTCCTTCCACTTCAATCCAGTGCCGTTAAGTGTCAGCTTTTTGAGATTTGGTGGGAAAGAATCCAGACGTGGAAGCCTTACGAAATTAGACATGTAAGATTTAATACTTAGCTCCTCGAGCTCATGTAAATATATTAGATTATCCAGGCATCCGGACTTACCATCATATTCATCTTTTCTGTCAAAAATCCCCAATTTTTTCACTTTCTTAATCCCTTCAAATATTTCTTTTGTGCAACAAGGAGAACTCAACCCATAAACACTCTGCAAGTTTTCCAGAACCCGATACTTAACTTCATTTGCTGATACCTTTGGAGGAGAATTCAAATATATCTTCGAAGAGTGGAGATGCCTCAATTGAGACATTTCCCAAATTTCATTTGATAAGTATATGGTATGGCATGTATTTGGAAAATATTGAGGGAAAACAAAGGTCTGTAAATTCCAAAGTTTAGAAATTGGTAGATCTTTAGGAATCGTACGAACTTTCATAGCCAAATACCTTAAAGAAACTAGGTGTACTATTTCTCTAGGTAAATTGTCGAAGCCCACCTTTTCCAAGTCCAATACTCGAACAAGTTTGAAATGGTTTAGTCTTAATGCAAGATAATCTTTGCTTATGGTGAAAGAAATATGAAGAGAACGCGTTTTGCTATGAGTAAGATCACCAAAACGAAAAGGAGAAGAAAAACCTCGCGTTGAATGAAGTGATACCCACCGACGACCTTTAGGGAAAACTGTTCGGTGTCCTTTAGCAGTTGGAGGATTAACAACGTACAAGAGGTTCTCCTTTTCAGCTTCTCTCAAGCATAAATCATGGAGAAGATCATGAATCCTGCATGTCTTGGTTTTGCCATCCAAACTTCGCTTGCTAACAACAACTAGACTCTTGTCGATAAGATCATGTAAAAGACTAGAGCCCAATTTCTCCAGCTCCTCGAGCCCCTTTAGCTCTAAGAGTCCTTCCGCAACCCATAATCTAATCAACTTTTTCACAGAAATCTCACTAGCTTTTCGGAAAACTCCGAAATACAGAAAGCAAGCTTTCAAATGTGAAGGAAGATAACTGTAGCTCAAAGAGAGCACTTCTGAGCAACGCTCATAATCATCAAGGTTTACTAAAGAGCTAACACTTTGAGCTACTTCCCTCCACGAGTCCAGTGTCCTCTTGCCAGAGAGAGTCCCTGCAACCACAGAAATTATTAGTGGTAATCCTTGGCAATTTTTTACGACTACCCTTGCGACATTCTCAACTTCAGCTGGACAACCTTTTTCGCCAAATGCCTTTTGGCAAAATAAATGCCAACTTTCCTTTGGCTTCAGGAGACGCATTGGAAAAGGATAGCTAGGAAAACTAGCATATTGAGCAACATTCATGTCTCGAGTAGTCAATAGTATACGACTTCTGTTACTATTATCTGGAAACCATAGTTTAATCTCATCCCAGGCTTCCGTGCTCCATATATCATCCACAACAATCAAATACCTCCTACCCTTTAAACTTTTCTGCAAGCGATCTGCAAGTGCATCATCACTTTTCTGCAATCCATCTTCTAATTCTCCATCGCTCTTCTGGAAGCGATTTGGTTGTTCTCCATTGCGTTTCTTATCAGCCCCTTCATTCACCTCAATAGCATCTTGAAGGAGGGATAGAAGCATCTTTCTTATACTGTAGTCCTTGGACACAACAATCCATCCGCGAACATCAAAGAAGCTCACAATTGAGGGATCAGAAAATAATCTTTTGGCAAAAGTTGACTTACCAATGCCGCCCATCCCAAAAATAGAGATGACTTCCAGTTGAGATGAGTGTCCCCTAAGTTGACCCAGCATGTGCTCTTGTTCAATGTTGTAGCCCACCATTTCGTTCTCGAGGGTTGAAGCATGTGATTGTGATGAAGTAGAAGCGCCAAGCCAACAATTTCCAGCTCGCATATTATTCTCCCTCAGCTTCATTAGCTCTTTGTTCATAGAGTCAATGTCTTTTATAGCTCGCTGCAAGATCATAAGAAGCCTCGAATGGGCATTTGTTGGAAGGTGGAAGACTCGTTGCAACATCTTAAGAAGCTTCTTCTGGGCCTCTCTTTGAATGTGTGATTCAACTTCGTCTTCTACTTTATGTGCTACATCTTTGACCTTTTTTAGCAAATCCATCATCGGTTCATCATCAGAATTAGTGTCAAGAAACTCTAGCATAGAGCCAACCTTGTCGTAGAGTAATTTCAAGTGTTCTTTGTGACCCTCCTGAAGGTCTGAGGTGGATTGTGAAATCAGTTGTATTGTTCCCATCAGAGAAGTTACTGCAGCATAAACTGTAGCCATATCTCTCCCAACTTCTCCAAAGAACTTTCAAGATTTGTGAATGAAGAAATTTGCAGAAAGTTGGCACTTAAAAATGATAGACAAGTCAATTATTGCACTTTGGAAACAACAAAGTTTGATATATAGTAGGGAATACTACTATATCATAATCAAAACAAATTGTTGATTTTTTATGAAATTTCCTAGATGTAGCCAGTCACTTTTTCTTGGTTAGTATTTTTTTTTAAATTTTATTTTAAAAGCTGAAGACTTGAGAATTCTACCTACCAAGGTATTAATTTTGGATACCAAATATGAAGCTATCTGCAATAATCATTGGCACATTGTGGACATGGAAAAGAGAATAACAGAACAAATCAAAAATAGGAAGAAGCAAAGATGTAACACATAAGGTTTATCATATACTTTCTGATAAGTTTCCATTGTTCTATTTTCTCCACAAAAGACAAAAGAGGTTTCACACACCACACTTTCTTTTATTCAATTAATTATTCTGAAGCAGCCATCAACTTGTTTTCACTAAAGAATTAGTTCACTGATAAAGAATTAGTTCACTGACAACGTTTTGCAGGATGTCCCTAAGTATAAGTCAAGCAATTGACACGTGTTTGTGTTTACCTTCAAAAATAGATAATAATTGAATTTGTAAGTGGTTTTAAGGATACATGGATTAACTTGACACAAAATGATAAATTAAAGTGCAATTGAAATAAATAATGGTAAAGTAAATGCAAACCACACGAATTGAACAATTTCTGTTACACCTCGTATGTTCATGCGTTGTTGTATCGTAAGGTTGCTAACATGATAAGAAGGTATTTTTTTTTGAGGTATTTAAATAGGATGATAGTCATACGTTAAGTTTTGAAGTCAAATGAGTTGTGACACGGAAGTTGAAAAAGTTTGTCGCAAGTTACGCTTGTAAATTTCACTGAAATTTGGGTCAAATGTGAAAGAGCTTTTCTCTCAATATACTTGGATTTATGGGGTGATCCACCTATCAAATCGAAGATCTACGAGTCTAGTTTCCAGCGCATTTAACCGTTTGTCGATACGACATCCGAGTAGAGAGAAATTCGCATTTCCGTACAAGGGTGCAAACTGCCACAGAACAGTGGGCCCCACTTAAGTGATATAAATAGAGGCCTCCAACGTTTTTGGCCCTCATTTTCATCAAGACTAAACCCTAGATCAGCCCTTATACTCTCCCAAATTATTCTCCATCAATCACAATCAATTTCAAAGGCAAATCAAGTGATTACGACATAAGGAATCACATGACAATCATAATATCGTAGACTTCTCGTTGTTTTGATTTTCGGAAGAAAGCTTTGTCTTGAAATAACTCAAGTTGTAGAGTACTATTCAAATTTTAAGGTATGATTTAACCTTCTCTTCATCTCTTTGAGCCTTACAAGTAATTAAACCTAGAAATTGGGTAGAAACCCCCATAGAATGAGCTTTTGTGATTCTTATGAACTCTTATGGACTTGGCTTTCTTGTTGGGCTGTTTTATGTAGTTTTAACATGTTGATTGGAGTTATGGTGGTATGGATAGGATTGCACTGATGAGGGGGAGTAGGAAAGTAAAAATTTTGTAGTGCTTTGCGGGAAAATTGAGCTACAAAAGAGCCTACGAACTTATGCCCGCGAGTTACTTGCTTAAATGTCTAAGTGAAGACTCTCATGAGCTATGAGTTTGATTTGATCTCGAATAGTTCGTTTTGTGTAGGTAGCCATTCATAAGGTGTTCAAATACCCGGAAGACGCGTATAGCTCTATCAACGAGGTATGTAGGGTCCTTCTTTATATTTTTCGGCATGACTAAAATTGAATGGACGTTTATTGGATTGTTTCATCAAATTCGAACTGCTCCACTCCAAATTGATAAATATGATTAAATCTACCCTTTTCACATGAATGACTCATATCGAAGAAGATTTAAGTATTCTC